>JAZKJV010007608.1:0-306864 GCA_037367405.1 Ottelia alismoides | reverse complement strand
TCCACAAAAATCTAAATTCACTTCAAGACTGACATCAAAGAAACTGATCGAGTCTGAATGTCCTTTCCGAGTCTATACAAATTTCTCACTTTTTCTTCCTTATTTTATTTCCCTATATTCTTATTTCCTAAAAAAATACAAAAAAATAGATTATTATGTAAATATTTATCTTTGATTTTATCGTTATTTTTCTCTAATTTTTATCTTCATTAAAATCACAAAAAATTACAAAACCCAAAAATCAAGGTATTTTATGTACATGGAGTACCCCAAAATATCGTTTTGCAGTGATGACCTATTTTCCCTTGGTCCCTTATTAAAATTGTAGATCTCATCAAGACAAGAAATTTTCGTGTTGAACACTTTTCGATTTGAGGTCGTTTGCTATTTATTCTAGATTTTTCTTTCATTTTAATTATTGGGTTTTTCTGGAGCTGACACGTGGCAGCTCCTGGAGCTGCCACATGTCGGCTGTTTTTAAACTCCTTTAATTTTCTTTTTTGCTAAAAATAATAAATAAAAAATAAAGAATTAATTAATAAAAAAATAAATAAAAAAATCACCTCACGTGCCATGCACGTGAGCCCCCCCTCTCATCCCGCTTCTCTGGTCAACATACCATCCCTGCCTTCTCCGCCAACAGTCCTACCTACCTCCGGCCTTTTCCTTCCCCTTATCTCGCCATCGCCCAGCGACCCCGCAACTGTTGCGCCTTATCCCATCACCGGCTGCCTCCTTATATAAACCATCAGTATCGACAAGATCCGCATCCACCACGGACGAGAGAGGGAGCTGCAGCCCTCGACTCCTTCCCTGTGACATCATGAAGGTGCTTTGATTAAGCGACGACTAGCCTCCCATTCCTCTGGCAAGATCCAGAAGAGGCTTCCTCTTCTGTAGCAGCAACTCCTCAGATCCGCACCACCTTCCTGGCGTACGTTAGGTATCCTACAATCTTCCCCCTTCATTCGTTTTACTCTGTTTACACCACATTTCTCTGCTCTCTCCATCATACCCCTCATTCCGTGTCAACTCCGCCATCTCTGCCCCCTTTGCACGACCAATCCTTCCCCGCATATTACTTTGCCCCTCGCGTCAATTTCCTCCGAGCGTGTGCCCAACCATAAGCACCCCTTCCCCCAGCTTCGTTCTCACTTGCAAGCACCACCATACTTCCCGCTCCACAGTCCAGAGGGCCGCACAAGCAGGGCCATCTCCACCAGCTGCTTCTCCGCATGAACACTTCGACCTCCGTACGTCAGCAGCCACCTGAAGAAGTAGATCACGCACCATCGGCTTTCAGACCCGTCACCTTCCGCTCCTGGGTCTCCATCTCCGCCAAACCCATGGTTGTGTGTCGGCCGCCTCTTCGTTCAGTCGCCTACGACCTCCAGCGCCATCGGTACCGTCAACAACTGGGCCTGCGTACTTCATCGAGAAACCACTCAACTAAGCGCCGGAAAAGATCTTCCCCGCCCGTCATCACCAGTTGTTTGCCAGTACCTCCGCCCAGGTGCGCCGCTCCAACAGTTCCCACCGATCACCCTCGTAGCGCACCTGCGCGCCATCTCGTCACAGCCGTAAGACTCCATCTTCGTGCAGCAGGGATTCCTCCTTGCTCCTCCATCGGCCATCGCTCCGCCGCTTGCCTCGATGGATCACTGCCCCGCCTGTTCGCACGACCCCCTCCATCTCTACTAGCACAGCCGTATCCCGATCCGCCTGTGCCAATGCTCCAGCAACACGTTCACCTCCTTGGCTCCTTCGAAGAAGAAGGGGTGGAGGCCTATACCCCTTACGTGAGCAACCATACCCCCTCCCAAGGGTTAGTTGCGAAGAAGCCCCTGCTTTTCACCCAATCTCCAGGAGAGCCCCCAGCCACGTGATGTACACATGCTGAAGGATTTGATTGCACGGAAACCCTCGCCAGAACTCCATATTATAGAAGAAGCCGCCGCCATCCAAGGTCACGTGCAACGCACGTGACCCTAGGACATGTTGCAAGGAGCACCCCTCTGAGATCAGTATTTACAATTTAGTCACTACACTGAATTTTCTACATGTTTTTATTTTCAATAATTGCATTGATATCCATGTGTTCTCCATTTGTATGAACCTCGTTCTAGTATCATTTTATTATTCCAAAAATAGCATTTCATTCTACAACTAATTCTCTACATTGTGGCATATGCTTTATATTTTTGTGGCTTATGGTTAATTAATGATTAATTATTCATGCAGAAAATTGAATATTTTACCCATTTTGAGCGTAAAAATGTATAGATTATTAACCATAGCGCCCAAAATTGTCAAAAATTCATCGATAGTAGAGTTAATTGCTAGCAACATTGTCTGAGCATGGGAGGAGGATGCGATCGACGCGGCTCAAAGACGGCCAGGGGTGGTTGCTGGGGCGGCCGAGGCGATGGCCGCTGGACGCGAGGTCGGTGGAATGTCGACGGGAGCTCGGCGGCGCTGGCCGCTGCGGAGGCACTGCGGGCGGTGACTGCGCTCCGTCACGAAGCTAGCTTTCCTGGAGGTGCAGGTGAAGGGTTGTGAGCGCCTCGCAAACAAGGAGGGCTCTGTTGGGAGGTGCGTTAGGCCGTGGCAGCCGCGGAGGACTGGGGGTCGGCGGAGTGCGAGCGGCGGGGGCGGCAGGTTGAAACATTTATTATATTATATATAGCACATGAGGATAGTCAATATCAAATAAATAGTAAATATCAAAACATTGAGAAGAATTCCAAAAGAACTTTGACATCAATTAGACGAACTTGAAAGACGGTGAGCGATCGAACTCCGATGAACTGAAAAACTTTATTTTTGCTTTTTTGAATTTTCTGGGGCAGCCACGTGGTGCCCTCTGGGCCGCCCCGTGACTACCTTCTCCTCTTGCCACCCGCCTCCTTCTCCAGCCATCAGATCCTCTTCCAGCTGCCTCCATCACAACCGTCGATCTTCGCCTTCATCACCAGCTGTCGAATATGATCCTGGTGAATTGTACAATCAAATTCTTGTTTAATGATATGCAAACGGATGTGAGGTGCTCCCTTGTCTTTCTTTTTAGGCGGGATGTCACTGATGGCATGAACTGTGGCCATGGTCAAGATGTGTGAAAAGAATTGCATTTGCATGCAAAGTTTTCTCTCTAAAAATCATTCTGTGCATTTCACTAATTAATTTTTAATAGGTATTAAGTCCAACATTTTTCAGGGTTTAGGATTTTTCTGAGATAGATCACCTAGTGACATATCTTAGATAATTTTATTTCCTGAAAATAAATAGACTGAATATTTATTATAACTAATTAGTGAAAATCTCATTGTCTGCATTCTTCTATTCGCAGAAAATTCATCTTGCATTCAAAAAAATATGAAAAAAATCACAATAGCCTAATTTCATCATATTTAACATTATGGCCAAGTTTGAGGATTTTTAGACTTCATTTGATCGAAATGTACATTTTAGTCCCCCAATTTCTCCAAAAATTTGCATTTGTGTCTTTTGTCTGCATCTAAAAAAATACCAAAAAAAAAACATCTCTCCAAAAACCTAAATTCGAGATTGACTTTTAACCAACCTAAGGAGACAGTTGCCTCCTTGAGTTTGACCTTAGACTTACCCAAGTAAAAAAATCGTCTGCTTGCTTTAATTTGACATTAATTGAAATATTGATTTTTGATCAATCGTGAATTTAACCGTCTGCAACGAAATCATTAAGTCGACATCATTAAAAGGGTGAATTCGTGGTTCTTCAGAAGCACTGTAAGTTCTTTAACTCAACATGCATCATTAGATTCAATGATGAGATTTCCATCATTGAATCAACTTGCACGACTTTTTTTCGCTATTTCCCTCTGATTTTGAGCACCTAGAACTTAAATGAAAATCTATAAAAACGATAGGCGCTTGTATGAAAACATATCCAAAAAAAGTGAAAATCCAAAAATTAAGACAGGGGGACTACTAAATAAACCATGACCTTAAGTAAAATCCGTAATGGACTTTCATTATTTGGGGTTTATAAAACCATCATTGATTTCAGGTACCTTAGGAGGGGCTAAAACCCCTCCCATGAGCGAGGCACGACCCGATACAGATTAGATCCCAAAACTCAATCTGTAAATGCCTTATGTATCGCCTATATTTCCGAAGTAATGGCGCTTCTATCGTACATAAACTAGTAGGGCCTTGTCAACGATGGTGTTCCCACCTTGTGTGGAGCATCGATATGGTCTGAAGTACTGAGCTTAGACCACACCTTCAGGGGGGTGTCTGTCTCATCGGTTTGCGTCCGAGTAGGTTCTTGCACGCTCACAGGTGATTCCATTGCGAGCGAGAACCGAAGTAGCGGTTCCTCCTATCGACTTCCTCTCTATTTCTTTGGCTGAGTAGGGATCAAGGAAGGGTTACAAGGACCTCAAAAAGTGCAGGCTACAAGTTACAAAGGAGGAGGACAAGTACAAGATACTTTCTCTGGCAGTACTCTCTCTCCTATAGGGTTGGCGTACTAAGGACTTGTGACAAGATATGCCTGAAATAACAACTCTAAAACTGAAAAGATAATAAATAGCCGAACCTTCATGACTTCACATGGCATGAGTTGGTGAATCCAATTTTGTATTGTATTTGTATGGATTAAGATTAAGGTTCAAAGAATAAAGTCCCGCGCAATTATGCAAATATTGTCGTATGTGTCTTCCTTTTGACCTCCGCTCAGTTTGAGCACTGCTACTGTTTTACACTCCATTTTATTCCTCGTTGTCCATCGTATCTTTTTCCTACAACGATCTCCCTCTTGCTTCACGATGTCGTTCCACGGATGGTTCAGTCGGGACTCCACTGATGCCTACATCGATTCCATAGACTCGACTTCATCAATAATTCGAGACGATTACCGAGAACCCGATCCACACCTTACAGGTCGATCCAGACTCCTCGTCTTCTATCCATCCATTTGACCACCTAATAAACTGGGACCACTCTTGTCACACCTTTGCCGTTGTGAACGAGAGTCTATTATAGTCCATATCTTTTTAATTCACAACACTCTGGATTGATCCTAATTCCAGAATCATCTTGACAGCTGGGAATAAATTTCAAGTAGTCCGATTGGGAATTTTTCACATTTCAGATAGAAGCCAGCCCCAGTCCTAGATCCCAACATAGAATTCATCTCTTCAGACTCAGACCCCAAAATGTCTCCCCAAGGAAAGGGTAAGGGTCAACAGCCACCTTCCCAGCCCGAGCAAGGATATATGTCGGATCCGAATCAGGTGAACGCTCAGCTATTGAAATCTATCCAAGCCATTCAGCAATAGCTGACATAGCAAGCCCTATCACAGACTGCATTCTAGGACATGTTGAATGGTGTAATGAATAGAAGAGTAGGAGGAGGGGAGATAGGAGGAGGAGAAGCAGGTGGACCCAGTGATGATCCCGACAAGGAAGAGCCAGAACAAGGGAGGATAAAACCCATGTTAAAAGAAACACATAATCCCGGAGATAGCCTGATGACCAAGTGGATCATCGTTCCACCGGTGCATGCTCACTTTGAGTTGAATCCTCAGTTCCTTACTCTTCTCCCATCATTTCACGAACAAGGGAGGCTAAAACCATGTTAAAAGAAACACATAATCCTGGAGATAGCCTGATGACCGAGTGGATCCTCATTCTACCGGTGCATGCTCACTTTGAGTTGAAGCCTCAGTTCCTTGCTCTTCTCCATCATTTCATGAGAACACTAATGAAGAGCCTTACATTCACCTGCAACAATTTCACGCATCTTCCATACTACCCACTGCCACAATGTTCATTTGGACGTAGTGAAGATGATGGTGTTCCCCTTCAGTTTGCAAGATAAGGCCATCTACTGGGTAAATCATTTGGGAAAGATCGTGACGACATGGGAGGAGCTGAAATCCGTCTTCCTGCACAAATTCTATCCTCTATGTCAGCTCAACCAGATGCAAGTCAGGATCAATAATTTCTTCCAGGGTGCCCACAAGACCATCCATGAAGCCTGAGAGCGGTTCACAGATCTGTAGGAGAAGTACCCCCACCATGAGATGCCACCGACTAGCCCAGTCCAACACTTCTTCGGAGGGCTGAATGTAGAAAGCCAAAGGCTCGTTGACACAGCCTGTGGGGTATCACATTTCAATAAAGATGAAGATGCAGTTTGGCAGATTTTCGAAGAAATGATCGAAGAAGAGGCCACCCTCTCTTCATCCAGAGCATATCATAAGCAACCCTAGATCCTCCAGAAGCAAAGTCCATATGGTAGCATCTCGTGAGGCGGAGAGAGATGAGAGATCCAATCTTAGCATCATTGGGGCCATCTCTCAAAGGTTGACATTATTGAAAAGCGATGTCAGAATCTTGAAAAGCTCTTTGTGAACGAGAAGAGGATGCAACACCTAGATAAGATAGACCAGATCACCAAGAAGTTGGATCTGCTGGTGAGCACCATCTGTTCAGTCCAGTCGGTGACACCATCTACAGAGACTTCAACTGAGTAGAAGGATGAGCCATCACCGCCACAACAACCCTCAGCC
This sequence comes from Ottelia alismoides, assembly GCA_037367405.1. NCBI lineage: Eukaryota > Viridiplantae > Streptophyta > Magnoliopsida > Alismatales > Hydrocharitaceae > Ottelia > Ottelia alismoides. The sequence goes on along the minus strand of JAZKJV010007608.1, from coordinate 300,307 downwards.
GAGCCAGCAGCCACCGGTATTCCAACACGTGTACTATGTGTAGGCGCCCGATCAAGGCCCACCGCAAAAGCAGATGGTAGTCTACCGACCATACTTCCCTCCATCATCCGATCCAACCTTCCCACCACCACCCTTGATTCAAGAAGTCAACGGTGTCTGGACCAATGATGCACAACTGGCCTATCCTACCGAACATCCTTCAGGCCAGAAACAAGCCAACATGGCCTACCACCAACCATAGGGTGGTTGTTTCGGGCAGTCCTCTCAATACCCACCTCAGTATCACTAGCCTCCGCTGTACCACAATTAATGGAAGCAGAACCAGTAGTACCAGCAGTCGTAGTACCGCCAACCACACCCATACCACCAGTATGCGGCTGCACCACCCTAGTAGTATCAGCACTATCCTCCTCCCTCCTACCACCAGTACCAGCTTCCTCCACCTCCTCAACCACATCAACAGTCACCGCCTCAGCCACACAACAATCAACGAACATGGTATGCACATGAACCTTTTGAGGCGAATCCTGTGAACCCTACCCTTGATTGCTTGGCCCAGCTTGTAAAAGGCCTAACAAATATGACGAAGAAGCTAGATGACCTGAGCGCCACTAAAACTTCCATTCTAGCATAGAGAGCAGGTAGAATGTGATGTCCAGTCTGTGCCTATAGAGTCAGTTGATTGTAATATTTCTTTATCTAATGTTGTCACTCTCAGGAGCGGTAGGACCTGCCTTAGTCTGCCACAAGCTACGAGAAGAATAAAACTTTGACATGTGAATCATCATCTTTTGCATCAACTGTGCCAGCCACAAGGACGGGTGAGGAAGAAGAAGAAGGAGGAGCCATGCCAGTTGTCACACACCACCATCTCCACCAGCAAAAAGAATAAAAAATCAAAAAGGAAAAAAGACCAAAAAGATGACTGTTGTCGAAGTGAAGTCATGCTAGCCACGAAGGAGCCCGCATCAGCAGCCGATCCAATGCTAGCCGACGGAGCAGAGATCACGTTTTTTGCTTGTCCACCTGTAGCATAATCTTTACTTCTAGCATGTATATCTTTTTGTGATACAGATATACATAATATTGTGGACAAGGATTTTGATGTAAATAAGAACTCTATTTCTGATTTCAGTACTGTAAATATTCCCTTTCCTGAAGAAATTGAAAATTTCAAAAAAAATTACAAAAGAAAAAAATGCATTAACTAATCCTGGAGTTGTGGATATCATAAATAATTTGACCGTTGAGATCCCTTTAATGAAGTCCATGGAATACATGCCCGTTGTGAAGAAAAGGTTGAAAGAGGCATCTACAAACAAGCGTCGACCAACACATAACAACGGACGCCGACAGGTTGAGAAGCACATTCTCACCATGGCCACGGTTGCAGCCATCAACAATCTCCCACAGAAAAAGCAAGACAAAGGAGCGTTTTTGATCAATTGCGAGAATCTCGATCAAGTCTCCGAGAGAACATTGCTTGACATCAGTTCTTCCATCAACCCCCTGCCCTCTTCATTATTGCAAGAATTCGGGCTAGGTCCTCTCAAGCATACACGAATGATCCTTCAGTTTGCTGATCGATCCATCAAGCGACCTCGATGTCTTTTGGAAGACGTTGTGGTGAAGGTGCGGGACATGCATTTTCTAGTTGATTTTGTAGTCCTTGATATGGAATCCCTCACGCCCTTACTCCAGACTCCTATCATCCTATGCTGGCCATTTCTGCATACTTTAGAGGTCTGGTAAGATCACCTTCACTCAGGCAACAACAGAATTACCATAGACATGATCAGCAATCCCAAAGTCATAACTGATAAGGGTCATGCAACACCGTTTGAAAGCAGACTGTGACTTCATTGCAGAGATCAGAGATACACCACTCTCTTTGAACGATTCATGGATACATGAAATCCTTTCTCTGGAGGAGGACCTGGAAAGCACAGTAGACGTAAGCTCCAAGGACATTTGGGAGACAATGTCCAATTCGCTGATGCATCTTTTTGATTTCGATGATTTACTCCAGCTCGAACACAATGAGCCCATTGCAGATCTGTTCGGCACATTGTCAAAACATCAGCGAGCCACTAAGGTCTGCACTATCTCCAGAGTTAATGAAGATCATCCTCCAATCAACACTTTTTCAGAAGTGACCAAGAAGCCGGCCAAATCAGAATCAGAACTAAAGCCACTTCCAGCATGCCGGAAGTATGTTTTCCTTGCAGGTGCAGAAAATATGTATCCGATCATCATCAACAACAGTCTGACTTCGGAGTAAGAATCTCGACTCCTCGAGGTTCTAGAAAAGAACCGCAAGGCACTTGGGTGGCATGTTTCAGATCCCTGCGGGATAAATCCTGTGCTGTGCTCACACCACATCTACCTAGAAGAAGATGCCAAGCCGTCCCGCGAGTTTTAAAGAAGATTGAATCTGAATCTGAGGGACGTTGTCATGGTGTGACACAAGCTTCATTTATCCCATCTTCGATTCCAAATGGGTGAGCCCACTGCACATAGTTTTGAGGAAACCATGGCTTACTATGGTTACCAATGACAGAGGAGAGGAGATATCTACTCGAGTACCAACATCATGGCATGTATGTGTTGACTACCACCGCCTTAATGCAACAACTAAGAAGGACCACTTCCCCTTACCGTTCATTGATCAATTGTTGGAAAGACTGGCTGGCATGGAGTTCTTCTGCTTTCTGGATGGGTACTCTTGGTACAACCAAGTGTCAATTGCCCCTGAAGATAAAGAGAAAACGACCTTCACTTGCCCATTCGGCACCTATGCCTTCAGGAGAATGCCCTTTGGCCTGTGCAACGCACCAGCAACATTCCATGGATGCATGCTTGCAGTTTCACCGAAATGGTAGGCAGTTTTATCGAGGTGTTTATGGATGACTTCTTCGTCTATGGTGTCAACTTTGATTCTTGCCTCGAGCACCTGGACAGAGTACTTCAGAAATGCCGTGAAGTCAATCTGGTATTGTCATGGGAAAAGAGCCACTTCATGGTCACAGAAGAGATTGTGCTGGGTCACGTCGTTTTCCAAACGTGACATGGAAGTCGATCCGACAAAGGTGGATGTCATTGCCGATCTTGACCCACCTCAAGCAGTAAAGAATGTGAGGTCATTTTTGGGGCATGTGGGATTCTACGGAAGATTCATCCGTGATTTCAGCCACATTGCCCGACCTCTAACAAAATTACTATACAAGGAGATTGAGTTTAATGTTGATCAACATATTCTCCTTTCATTCAATCAGCTAAAGGAGCTAAACACTCAAGCTCCAGTCCCACAACCGCCGGATTAGTCTCTTCCTTTTGAGATCATGACAGACACGTCAGATTTTCAGTTGGGGTTATTCTAGTACAAAGGAAAGACAAGGCACCCTATGCCATTCATTATGCCAGTAAAATATTAGATGAAGCCCCGAGAAATTATACTACGACAGAGAAAGAATTGCTGGTTGTGGTATTCGCCCTTGAGAAGTTCAGATCCTATTTACTTGGATCAAAAGTCACGATTTACACTGACCACTCTGCTATTAGATACCTACAGCAGAAGAAGGATGTCAAACCCAGAATAATCAGATGGATCCTTCTCCTCCAGGGGTTCGATTTGGAAATCAAGGACAAGCTTGGAGTTTAGAACATGGTAGCAGACCACCTCTCCAGAATAGAGCCACAACATCTTCCACTAAGTAGTGCACTCATTACAGACACCTTTCCCGACGAGTCAATTCCGACGGTGGATTCACTCTCTCGGTTGCTGATATTGTCAACTACCTCATTTCAAGTGTAGTTCCACAAGAATGGACGAAGATTTGGAAGAACAAATTCTTATCGACGATCCATTACTACCAATGGGAAGATCCTCTATTATTCAGGGAAGGGGTGGATTGTATTTGGCGCAGATGCATTCCTCAAGCGGAGCAACATAGTGTCCTTGAACATTGTCACTCGCTCGAATCTGGTGGACACCACTCAAGAGACAGAACGACAACGAAAGTATTGCAGTGTGGTCTCTAGTGGCCTACACTATTTAAGGATGCAACCGCATTTGTCAAAAGATGCACTGATTGTCAGCGGTAGAAAGGAACCCTTACAACCAAAGATTCCATGCTCCTAAAGATCATCCAGATTACTGATGTATTTGATGCTTCGGGGATCGATTTCATGGGACCTTTTCCAAACATTCAGGGATACGAGCACATCCTTCTTGTCGTTGATTATGTGAGTCACTGCGTTGAAGCTGCTCTTGCTAGAGCCGCGGACAACCGTACAGTGTGCTGCTTTCTGAAAGAAAACATCATTTCACAGTTCAGGATTTCGAAAATACTTATATCAGACGGGGTAGTAACTTCATAAATAGAGAGGTCAATAATTTAGCGAAGGAGTATGACATCAAGCACCATGTCACATCTCCTTACCATACTCAGACCAATGGTGTGACAGAATTATCCAACGGAGAAATCAAGACGATACTTTAGAAGCTTGTCAAGCCGGACAGAAAAATTGGTCCCAGTTTTTAGACTTATTCCTTTGGGCATATCGAACTACCTACAAGTCTCCGTTGGACATGTCACCCTATAGCCTTGTGTACGGGAAGCCATGCCACCTGCCAGTGGAACTGATTCATAAATCATTGTGGGCAGTTAATATATGTAATCTGGACTTACAACAAGGTGGTCAGAAGAGGAAAGAAAATCTGAACAGGCTCCTGAAATTTCGAGACTATGCATATGATTACACATTTATGTACAAGGAGAGGATAAAACACTAGCATGACTAGAACATCAAACGAAAGACCTTCAAAGCTGGACAAAAAGTGTGGTTATTCGATGCAAAGTTGAAGATATTCTTGGGCAAATTGAAAATCAATGGATAGGGCCGTTTCAAGTTCGAGAAGTGCGTGACAATGACAACATTGCGATATCAGAATTGTCTCCTAACACACAACCATTTTTATCAACTGTCAACTACTGAAGCCCTACCTCGAGCATGACACTTTCTTGGCCATTGTGTACTCTATCCAAGATACTGTGCTCTGATGATACAATTACAACAGTAGCCGCATCAAAGATTCAAATAATGCGACTCAAAAACTTTCCCTTTAAGCTTTTATCTTTTCTTCTCTTCTTCTTTTCTTCTTTTTGTTTTCAGCTTTCGTTTTCTATTTTAAAAATGTGTGTACCCCTTCTTGTCATTCTTCTATACTTAGGACGTACTTTGTCCTAAGTATAGGGGGATGTGCACCCCGATTTATTTCATTCTTTGATCCTCTCCCCTCTCCTCTTCTTGCCTATACTCAGGAATATCTTACCCTAAGTATAGGGGGAGATAGTCCGAGCTGATATTTGTTCATTCCCAACCCTTGAGCCTCCTTGCCTTGTGTATAGTCGGCTATACTCATGATTATTTGATCCTAAGTATAGGGGTGCAGTCAACTTCTCGACCATTCATTCCTTCATTCGTTATTTCTAGGCTTTTCTATACTCAGTACAAGTTATGTATTATCTTTTTCGCTTCGATCTGTGAGGACATAGCTCAAGATAAGTATATGGGGTCATATATATTGCATATATACTTTTTCCATAACTTGTACTTTTGTATTTTAAATAAGTATGGCTAAAAATATTTTATTAAAAACTGTACCATTAAATCCACATAATAAAAAGATGCTTATATCTCCTCGAACTCTTTTTGTGTACATACCGAGTAATAAATCAGAAGAAACTACTTTTGCAAAATGTTTGAAAATAGTTTGAAAATCTTTTTGAAAAATCTTTTTAAAACTGTTTGGAAAATATTTTGTAAAATGTGTCCAACCTTTGTAAAAATCTATTCTTTGTGAAAATTTTATTTTCTTTGTATGAAATAAGAATGTTTGGGAAACGATTTGCAAATAAAAATGGATGCAAAAATATTTTGAAAATCTATATATACTGTTTGAAAAACCTTTGCAAAATGATTTTCAAATGTATGTAAATGTTTGTATTAGAGCCTTATAACAGGAACCTTATAGGAGCTGGAATTGAGGTACTTCAGGTCCAATTGACTTAATCTTTGAGGATCACGTAACTTGGTTCAATGTATTCTTGACTGCCTAAGTAGAGTATTTCGGAGCACACACATGGCTCTTATCGATAATGACCTAACTTGGACACCTGTACCTTTCACTTGGCTCAACTCAGTTGGAGTGGTGAGGGGATTGGATTTGCTGGTATGAGATGCACATAAGTGGAAACATTTATCCTCGTTTAGGGAGGAAGTGCAGCCCAACCCGTCAAATGGCATAGATGTCTAAAGATAGGAGAGTGTGAGTTGCAATAATACTTCAAAAGAGGGATAGTCTACTGGCTCAAGAGGAAAAACTCCTTATGTAAATTCTGTTGTCAATAGTATTTAAAAAAAGAAAAAAAGAGCAAAAAGCAAAAACTCCAAAAAAGTGGTCATGCCTGATTAAAAATAAAATGCCTGCCAGAGTGTACATATTTGTATAGTCAGTAAGAAAGCTTGAGCTTCAAAGTCAAATCCTATGAGCCTGCAACTAGATGACTTGACTGCACTGGTCTTGCATCCTAGGATAGGTAGCTACGCTGGCTACTGTCCATTCTTCTCTTCACTCCCTCCTCTTGAGCTTGTTGTCACTTGATCTTAGAAGGGAATAAATACCCCACTCCTCGAGGATGGATTTGCTAGATTAGGGAATCATTGGGTTGTCATGTTGGAGAAGTCAATCTCTTTGTCATTTCAGTTGGGAGAGGCCACTATCACATACACTATGCGAGTCAGATTCATAGTCATAAGGGTTTGTGTATGAGTTAAAGTATTTTGACTTGGCTATTGAGGAGACTTGAGCAGAGTTTTGGGATTCTCGAAGGCTGTTAGATTTCAAGTCCGATTCCCAATAAGGTTCCACCCACACTAAAATTCCAAAGGCCTGACTTAAGCTCCAAACTTTGATTTTGTGAAGACAAGTTTGAAAATTGAACTTAATCCATAGTTCTTCCTTTTTTCTTTTCTTTGTTTTTTCTTTTTCTGCACTTATTGCATAAGTGTTTGCTAAGGACTAGCAAAGACAAGTATAGGGGGGTGATGAATCTCCATTTCATCACCTTTATTCTATCATTTTGGCCTTAAAAACCCTAGTAAATGCATGTAAATAGCCTTAATTTGCATAATTTAACATTCATGCATTGTTGTGTAAATAGTGTCTAAAATACTGTTTTTAATGCCAAAATTATAGAACAAAGAAAAGAAAAGAAAAAAATATTGAAGATATTTTTGACCCAAACTCCGAGACGTAGGCATTTCGATGACTATGTCGACAATGAATAAAGTAGGGGGAGAGAAGGGCCATCAATACAACATAAATCTCTTTTATTTATTCATTCTTTATTCATTTTTGGGACCTATTTTATTTTTCATTTTTTTTAACTTAAATAAATAAACTTTGTACATCAAAGTTGTAGATAATAAAGTATAGAAAAACACAAAATTGAGTTTATACAAAAATATTATATAGAATAAAAGTTATGCTCTAAATAAAATTCCAAAAATCCTAACTTCCTAGACCCATATCTCTCATATAAAAACTCAAAATATATCAAAATCACTTTAATTGTATATAACTTTTAATAAGCTATTTAATGAAGGTGGTTTCATATTTTTTTGAGTTAAGATGTGAGAGTCAGGTTTTGGACCCCTATTGTAAAATATATCTGATTAAAATAAATATTTCATTTATTATTTATTATTTTTGTAATTTTATATTTTATAAATTTGTAAATAATGTTTATAATATATGTACATATTAAAACCATAATAAAATAATAAAACATTAAAATAAATATGTATAGAAAATACATAGATGAATATACAATAAGTATAGCTATGTATTTAATACACATATTAATTAAGTATATATATTATATCAAAAAACATAATAAAAATATATTTGTGTACCTAAAAATAAGTTATAAATATATAAAAAAAGAGAATAAAATAATAAAATAAAATATTCAAACTAAAAATAAAATAGTCAAAATATAGATGAATATACCTATGAATAACCCACTAAAAATTAACTACTAATACATAACCTAAAAAAATAAATAAAAATCATCATAAAATACTACATATAATTACACATTTTTTATTTTATAACCAAAAATTAATAAAATCAATTACTATTTTTATATAATTATTTTTGAATAAATAGGCAGTTTTGTCCTATAGTACGCTTACGTGGACCAATCACAGTGCCCCATTTGTTGAATCCAGTCAACTCCCAGTCTTTCAGCTCTGACTCATGTCAGAACCTCGAGACCCTCTTCTTCTCCTATTTTCTGATGCCTCCCTGATGGTCCGTCCACCTCCAGCGCTTCACATAAATCGTCCACCTCACATCTGTCTATCTCGTGGGATCATTAGATCCTCTTAATATGCCTCGAGCATGTCAAAAACTGCCGCCCAAGATTACTCAGACTCTCTGTTTATAAATAAAGCCTCCCCTTCCACCTTTTTCTATTGATCCCTCTTGGAGCTCCTACATGTGTCCTCAAGTATGTATGTGTGAATCACCAATGACAGGGGCGGTTTCCCCCGCGATTGGAACCATCGGAGCAAGGATAAGGGGAGGTCCACGGCGACGCTCCATGCCTTGCTCCCTGCCGACCACAACAGGTATAAGAGCTGACTTTTCTTGTGTTTTAAGTAGCCTTTAGTCGTAGCTTTCATTTTCCATGCTTAGTTTAGATTTTTATTAGTTAAATTAGCGTAAAGATCCTTCCGTGTAGTTCGGAGCTGAGCTCAGGCGAACCCCTCTATACATGATCATCCGATATCCGCCGCCTTGACCACCTCCATATCTTTCTCTCTCCTCTTCTCCACCTAGCCGCACCATTTCCCCTTTCGATTCGCTCTGGATCAAAGCTGTCGTGCTCCTCCCTCTGATCACCTCGTCAGAGCACACCCATTTGCCCCATCTTCCATTATTCACCGCCTTATTGGGTCGAAGCAATTTGTCCTCGACCCGTGAGTCTATTGGTGCAAGTCCCTCGCAGAGAAGAGCCCATCTGGGGGGGGGGGGGTCAGTGATTCCAAAACGCTTCCAGGAAGACTCGACCTCCTGGGCTCGATTAGTGAGCCCCTGAACCATTATGAAGTGTCCATCGGCCGCAAAATGGCTCCAGGAAGCCTTTGCGCCTCCTTGCTGCATCTGAGAAGGCCTCGGGAGGGAGGAAATCAAGAAGAAGCTCGGGAGGAAGTCCTTCTTCCCTGTTTTTCATGGATAGTAGTGGCCGTTGGATCGAGGAGGCCTGTCAGTTCTAATCATAACCATCCATCATCGCCACGCTCCAGCCGTATGATGAATCCCATAATCAATCCGCACCCGAGTGTGACACGTCTCTTAAGTGGTGCCTCGTGACCGTATGATCCACACATGTAGGGGTAAATTGCTACATTCATCCCCACCTTTTTGTATTTACTATCTAGTCTAGTAAAAAAATGTTAAGTTTAAAATAAAATAGAGAAATTGCATGTATGATGAACCTCAGACTCATCATGCTAAATTGGTCAATTAGGCTCTGTTCCCCAAAGTATATATGCATTTAATCATTAATATGGCATCTTTAGCATTCATACAAGTGTAGATAATATTCTCATTTCATCATGCATAATTGCATAATGTGTAAATTGGCCTAAAAAGCTGCTAACTTCTCATATTTTTAATTAATTCATCCTAACACCGATTAACCTGAAACCACCTCTTTTGTTTAACAAGAACAAAAGAAAAATAAAATATTAACTCAAACAAGTGTCCAAAAAACCCAAGTCCTAATTTCACATCTAACGAACTAAAACACACACATCTCCCTCATACACTGTCCAATTTTGGTATGCTCACTTTTAAAGCACTCCATTTTCAAATACCTTCAAAACAAGACCAATTTCGTAAACTTCAGAACTCATATGTGAAAGTTGGGTTTTGTGCCTCTTTTGCACATTTTATCTTTTTGCTATTTTTGACCTGAGTATTTATGTATATAATTAACCCTTTTAATTTTATTTCTTCTTCATTTGTATTCTTTGATGAAAGTTTTATTAAGCGACATAAAAATCTAAATCCAAATCAAGACTAAAATCAAAGAAACTGACTATGTCCGAGTGTCTGTTGTGAGTATGTACAAAAATCTCGTATTTCGTACTTCTATTTTATTTCCTTATTTTCTTATTTCTAAAAAACTAAAAAATAGATTAATGTGTAATTAAGTGCACTGTATTTTATCGTATTTTCTAGAATTTTTGTCCTCTTTAAAACCATCAAAAAATTACAAAACTCCAAAAAGTCGGTTTTCTATACATATGAAGACCAACAAAAATACTACTTTATACAGATAACCTCTTTTGCTCTTAGTCCTTCATGAACATTATAGATCTCGTCGAGACAAACAAAATTTGTGAAGGAAATTTTTCGATTCGAGGTCTTCTTCTATTACTTTTCTATTTTTCTTCCTCTTTTTATTTTGAATTTTTTGGGGTGACACGTGGCAACCCTTGGGCATGCCACGTGGCACCCCCACTCTCTCTTATCTCTCCTCCCTGGGTCATGTGCCCAACATGTGACCCCTTCTTATCCCCTTCCAGCCGTTGATCCCACCCCCCTTCCTTGCAACCGTCGGCACCACCTTGCATGTAACGACTGCCGTGCCCACGTCCCTCCTCCGGCCATTACGAGGCTGGCCTCTCCTCCTTCCCATAACACCCCTCGCCTCCACCTCCTATAAAGCATGACGATCGTCCTCACACCATGTTATCCACCACATGTAGAACCACCCCTCTAGCTCCGTTCTCCTCGCTGGTGATAGCAACCGAGGTGCCTTTCGTTGGGAGACGACAAGGCAATGCTTTTGGTGAGATCTGTGGTCATCCCAGACCACGTAGCAGCTCTTTCTTGGCTAGCCAGCTCGTGCTTTCGCCAAGCACTCGAGCGACGACCGAGGAAGGTTCGTCCTCCTCTTCCCAAGGTGTCATTCTCCGTTCATCTCCAGGTACCTTTACTCCGCTCGCATCTCCGTCTTCCTCTCCAAAGCAGTAGACCCACTCTTGCTACAACACAGAACCTTCACCTCCTTTCTCCTACCTCTGGCCTCGCACAGGCCGGAGCCCGAAGCTCTTTCCTGCACCTCACATAGGAACTACTCATGCCTCTCTTTTCCTTCTTGCTTTTTGATAACCCCTGCAGGTGAGACCGACCGCTGTCGCCTGCCGCCCCACAGGATCACCAGCTCCACCTCCGCGCCTCCACCACGTCCACAATCTCTGCCTCAACGGATCCCCAGTCCCTCCACGCATATGTCTCGCCGCTCTCCAGCTCCTTAACGCCCGACGCCCCTCTGACGTCGTCGCACCTCGATCCCTCGTGTCGTGTGTCGGCCGATGGCCTGATGCTCCTTTAGCAGCAACCATTGGATCGGGGCCAAGCCCTTAATCCAATGGTCCTCGTTAAGCCACACATCGCCTTCCCCGATCCTCGCTCCAAACTCGAGGCTCGGGTCGATCAAACCTCCGCCCGGGCCTCCAACCATCGCCCCGTGGATCCTTGGGCTCCGAGCCTCCAACATCGCCCCAAGCCTCAGGTACACGTGCTTCACATGTGCATCTTGGGAAATTTGCGCCAGACCCCCTGGTGGTCTAAGAAATCACACAAATATCCACGCCACGGGAAGCACGTGCATGCCCTGGCTACTTCAGATAATTATAGATATACCCCCGCCCGTGGGTATTTTCCAGAAAGGCCCTCTGATTTCTTGATTTTACAGATAAGTCCCTTTAGGGACCACTTTGAAACTAAAACTTATTTTATTTACATTTTAGTCCTTGCAATTTCATTTCATCATACCTTTTTCATCCGAACTCTGATTTTAGCATACAATATATCGTTTCGAAGCTTATTCCATGCTCTTTAATATTATATATCTTGTAGATAAATCTAAGGCTGAAAACTGATGATTAATATTATTTGAACCTCTTAACTTGTGCAAGCTTTATTAGTGATATATGTGTGCTACTTTATGGAGAAAAATTGATCTAACCTGCAGGGACTCGTTTGAGGAGATTTTATCTGATTAAGTATCTTTTGATTATTGATATTTTTAATTAATGAATTAGTCTTTGCAGGGGTATACGTAACGAAGTGAAATTAATCTATTTCCTCGATAGTTTATTTGAGGAGTTGTTAAGTGATTGATCTGCTAACAGTTGAACATGATTTTCAAGGAATTCAATAAGTTGTTGAGACTAATACTACCCTTGATATTTGATATGATTAAAGGATATTATTTTTTAGGGGTAATTTATAGGGAAATAAAGGGCTAGAGTGTCTTGAGAAATTCTTGCAGGATAAAACTTTGATACGTTGATCTTTTTAGCCTGGTTGATGAAACCTAGTTTCATGCTCTTAATTCACAGATATTACCCCTAGCTTAGACTAATTGTCAATAAGAAGCAGATTAATCCTTGTAATTATCTGACCCCTTGAATAAATTAAAAATACAAAAAAATAGCAAATTAAAAATCGTAGTGTTTTTAAGCCTTTAAAAGCGCTCACAAAAATATTTCTACCTTTGTTTGACCTCGTCTCTGTTTTTGGTCAACATGAAATTTGTAGATCTCATCAAGATCTACAACTTTCATGTTGTTTTTCCAAAATCAACCACGATACCTCCTACCTCCCGCTCCTCTCTCGCCCACGTCGCATACCTCGTACTCCCATCGCCTCCTTTCCATTTTCCCCACCTTCTCCATTATCCTCGCCATCCTCCGACTATCCCATGATGCAGTCCAGTAGTCAACCACCCTCACGGGAATCCACGCTCTCCATAACTCCCTTCCTATTCCTCCATAACCTTCAATTTACCTACACCTCCGCCATCAGAACCGCTGAGCTTCAACGTTAAATATGCCGTCACCACCTTCGATCCTTGATGTCCACCTTTACGAGGGACGAGACCCAGCCCTCCTCCACCTCCCTGTGATAGGGGGAGGTCCGATTGCTGGTGCAATGATGACTTCTTCCCCCGGTGAGAACCACCGCCTTCAAGGCTACGTCACGGAGCTCCGCCTCCACTCGAGCTGCTCCACCAGGCTGATGGAGTCCAGTGAAGACCCGGGGTTCGACTTGAACCCCAAGCATAAGCCGTCGATGACCGCCATCGCCCAGGAAAGCCTCCAATCTCCCTTCTGCGTTTTTATTTAATTTCTCTTAATTTATTAGGTTCTTCTGCTCATCATCCTCATCCCTCCATTATCCCCTTAGCTCCACCGCACCCTCACCATCTTCGCGCATCCATTAGTGACCCACCTTCCCTTCTCCACAGCCTAGTCATCGTTGACCCATCTACTCCGCCGGTCACGACAGAGAAGCACCGAGCCTTCACTCCTTCATCTGCATAGGCTCTCGTTCTACCCATTCCGCATCCTCCCTCGCATGCCTCGGTTAGATTTAACATGTACATGCATCGAACTTCAATGATCGGAAGCTTCGCCGGCTAACTTTGCGAACTTCATCTCCGGCAAGCAAATACCGGATACGTCTTCCAGGAACTCCAACCGTCTTCGCTAGCTTCAACAATGATATCTATCTATCCAGGAGCGGCCGGAGGCCTTTATCGAGCATATTAGAAGGTGGAGGAGGCAGGAGGACTTCGCTGGAGGCCAGAATCTGCCACCACCATTGCCGCGGAAAAGAGAATATAGTGACCATTGGATGGATCCATCTCGATACTCATCCAACGGTCCAGAGGAGGCCACGTCGACATCTTCACTCATTACAGATGACATCTGATCGTCTTCATCGGACGGACCACAAGTGCCCACGTGTCAGTTCAAGCCAGCCTCCGAGCCATCTATCCAAGCCTGCAGGTTCACATTACCCGAGCCTACTCCGAGCCACATCCGAAGCTGAGCCGACCACCGAAGCGATTCCGAACCAGAGCAACTCTACGAGCCTAGCCGAAGCAAGCCCGAGCCTCCTCCGAGCCTGCAAGTTACCCGAACCTCGCCACAGGACGTGACTGGCCGGGTATTTTGTAGGGATACCCCCGGAGCTTCTCTAAATTACAGACAAGTCCAGACACCACGTGACACCCACGTGCGCTTAGGGTATTTTGTACTCATACCTCTGCGGGTTTTAATAATTACAAAAATACTCCCGTGCGTGTGGGTAAATTTCAGGGAAGGCCTCATGCTTTATTTTATTTGCAATATAGTCCCTCCTAGGGACATGTTTGCTAGTTATATTCATGTTTTTTTACATTTATGCCCCTGACTTCATTTGTGAATATCTTGAGCATTGTATCTCCGTTTGAGTCTATTTCGATCTCGTTTTGAAGCTGGTTTAATTCTCTTTTTAATGACATATTCATTTCCTGTTTCGACACTCTGATTGTTGATGATTTATTCAAACTAAGTGTCTCTCATAAAATGCTTTATATGCCTTGTATTCATAGTTAATTGAACTAGCTTCATGATTTTAACCCGAGATTGACTCCTGATTAAATGACTCAAATATTCTAACTCATTAGGACATATCCACATTGCACGTCTTTGCATCTTATTGCATGCTTATAAAAAAATAAATAAAAAATGCATTTCTCATGTTTCTTTCCTGCATCATGCATTAGATGACCTATGTAACATTAATGCAACGCTTAGTTCAAATAATTAAGTCCAGATATATGCTTAAGAGGCTCGTGTCCCTGAGTTCGACCTTGGTCTTGCCCAAGTAAAATAAAAATCGACCATTTGATTTAATTGATATATTAATTAAATGGTCTTTGATGCATTCGATTCGGCCAACTACAACGCATTAAAACAACTTATTAAGAGGCTGGATTTCGGGTTTTTCACTTGCATCTGAAATATTAATTGTTACATATTTTTGGACTTAATCTCTTTCGATCTGTGATAGTTTTTAAGGAATAAATTACCAATTTATTATATGATTGAATCTTACAAATCACAGATCCAGTGCTTTATTCTCTCTATTTATTTCTTCGCATCTGCATTACATTGTATTATATTCTTCCAACAAAGAAATTAATCAAGCAATTAATTAATTATATAAATTAATTTAAGATCATGCAATTAAAAATCATTATTCCCTGTGTTCGACCTTGATAGACTTGCCAAGTTAAAATATTCCACAGCATTCAAGGATTGTGGTTTCTGATCAACCGAATTTCGTCTCCTATACTACAATTTTTGACTATTAAAGAGGCAATTTTCAAGTCCATCAAATGGCACCGTTGCCAGGGAACGACGTATTTTTAGGGTTTTAACTTATTTTCTGTAATTAATTTTCGTGAAATTAACTATCGTGTGAATTTTACCCTTTATTTGCTATATATTTTTGCATCTCTCTCTATCGATACTAATCACATCTTCTCTCTTCGCATGAACTACTCGGAGAAAAAATTGGATATAATTCAAGGGGCATGCGAAGAAGTAGGAATTTTTGTGTGAGAGAGAGTTGGTTTAGATTCAATTTTCTGCATTATTTACACGGTCCCTCCCTCTCTGAACCCTTTAATTTGTAATAATTCGGACTGAACTTCTCCGTCATGTGTTGAGTTCTTTTCAACCTCTTCTTTGTGGTTGGACCCGACTTGAGTGGCATAGGAATTAGGCATATATACACTTGCTTAATTATTTTTGCTTGTGCTCATAATTCTTAGGCCACACTTTCACTAACTATACGTATTGGTAGATCGTTCAACTTAGACAAAATTTTAAATCAGTTCTTTCTCGCTAATAGAACTATCTTCTTAGGACAAATTTATCTATGCATATCATTTAGAGTAATTTAAAATCCTTGTATTGCATCTCACATGAAGAACACGAGGAATCACTATAAGTCTCCTTCTTAAGCATGCATCATGGATTTATGCTTGCATAGGTTTTTTCAATTCTCCCTCCTCAGTTTTACAACTTAGGAATTAAAGGAATTATCGAGCATATTAGAAGGTGGCGGAGCCAGGAGGACTTTGCCAGAGGCCAGAGTCCGCCACCACCATCGCGACAGAGAAGAGAATACAATGTGCGTTGGAAGGATCCATCCTGATGCTCATCCAACGGTCCAGAAGAGGTCACATCGACATCTCCACGCATTACAGATGTCGTCTGATCGTCTTCATCAGCCGCACCACAAGTGCCCACGTGTCAATTCAAGCCAGCCTCCGAGCCATCTATCCAAGCCTGCAGGTTCGCGTTACCCGAGCCTACTCCGTGCCACATCCGAAGCTGAGCTGAAGCGATTCCAATCCAGAGCAGCTCTACGAGCCCAGCCGAAGCAAGCCCGAGCCTCCTTCGAGCCTACAAGCTATCCGAATCTCGCCATCACGTGCCTGTCACGTTACTGGCCGGGTATTTTGTAGGGATACCCCTAGAGCTTCTCTAAATTGCTGATAGATCCAGACACCACATGACTCCCACGCGCGCTTAGGGTATTTTACACTCATACCCTTGTGGGTTTTAATAGTTGCAAAAATACCCCCGCATGTGTGGGTAAATTTCAGGGAAGGCCTCACGCTTTATTTTATTTGCAATGTAGTCCCTTCTAGGACCTGTTTGCTAGTTATCTTCATATTTTTCTTGCATTTATGCCCCTGACTTCATTTGTGAATATCTTGAGCATCATATCTCCATTTGAGTCGATTTCGGTCTCGTTTTGAAGCTGGTTTAATTCTCTTTTTAATGGCATAACTCATTTTTTGTTTTGACTAAGTGTCTCTCATAAAATACTTTATATGCCTTGTATCCTTAGTTAATTGAACTAGCTTCATGATTTTAACTCGAGATTGACTCCTGATTAAATGGCTCAAATATTCTGACTCATTAGGGCATAACCACATTGCACGTCTTTGCATCTTATTGCATACTTATAAAAAATCAAATAAAAAATGCATTTCTCATGTTTCTTTCCTACATCATGCATTGAATGACCTATGTAACATTAATGCACCGCTTAGTTCAAATAATAAGAGTCCAGATATATGCTTAAGAGGCTCGTGTCCCTGAGTTCGACCTTAGGCTTGCCCAAGTAAAATAAAAAGCGACCATTTGATTTAATTGAAGATTCATTAAATGGTCTTTGACGCATTCGATTCGACCAACTACAACGCATTAAAACGACTTATTAAGAGGCTGGATTTCAGGTTCATCAAATGGCGTCGTTGTCGGGGACACGACTCATCTTTTGTTTTGTTTGGATATCTACTTATTTATATTAGTGTTAATTTTTGATTGTAGGTCATTTTGTTCACGTTGTCTTGCATCATTCAAATTTTTTTTCGATTGATATCTAATATTTGCTTTTGTGGCAGGGCCCTTGATGTTCCTCCACTGCGAGGAGCATGTGTTCCCCCACTGCGAGGAGCCGCATAAGCATTTTTGGAGAAAAATCGAAGAAAAAAATGTGTTGCATTTTATTTCATTTCATGTAATAATCGTCTTTACAAAAGTCTTCGATTGAGGACTCACGTGTGTAAAAGAAAGAGATATATGTAATTGTATGGGGATCACCCCCACTTGAGTGTCGACCTAGGATCAGGTATGCGACTCTTCGAGCTTGTTTCACATTTTTTTATTTTTACGTGTTTGATCGTAGGCAGGACACACTATAATCAAGATGCATGTAAATATTGCTTCACTTAGCCAAATTAAAAACTATTCTTCCCCACTAATAGAAGCATGTTAGGTGTGGTTTTCATCGACTTGCATACATTTGTTTTTTGGTTTTCAATTCAGTCCCAGTTTTCACAAATTTTTGATCAAGGCACTGCATGTTTTCTCGCTTAGTATAGGTCATGATTTTTGTCGACTGCATGGCTTTTTCTCGACCTCCTTTCCTGGCTTGATCACATAGTTAATGGAAAATGGAAATAAGCGGTAGACGATGATTGCTTGATTTATGCTCACCTTTAATCAGTGAGAACCTTAAGCAAATAAATTGGGACTTATAATTGGAAATCAACCTAAAATGGAGTAAAATCTTGTTTTGGGAGAGCAACACACGTGTTTATGCAGGATGATTTTCTTTGACATATTTCTTGATTCCCCTGTAAACTAGAATGTTTTTTAATCACCAATAAAAACAACAAGATAATTAACCAACATTTGTTGGTTTCACGTGTGAGTTGGTGAAATCAAAGGGTTTTGCATGCTTGTTTGAGCCTTGGTTGCTCCGATACCCTCCCCTAGACCTTAGGTACTTCATTCATCTCCGAAGATTCATCCGCTCATTTTATATCCATTCGACTTCTTCATTCACCTCAGACCTCTCCTAACATCAATTCTCCATCTTTATACTTAGGCTACTCTCAGCCTAAGTATAGGGGGGGACTTGAGTCCCCGTGATTTTTTCTTACTCATCTTTCCTTGCCTTGATCATCTATAGTCTTGTATATTTTTCTATACTTAAATGGACCTATGGTCTTGTATCATCTAGTGCTATGAGGACATAGCAAAGTTTACCGTATATACAATATTTATACTTTAGCTATATTTTGAAAAATTTTAAAAATTTAAAACTTTTGGGCTAAAGTATAATCTTTTGAACTAAGTGGGCAAAATGTTTTCAAAGTTTTTCTCTACTATGTTACACTAATTTCAAGAAAAATAATTTTTAAATGATTTGAAAAATGGTTTTTTACTTATTTTGAAAAATTCTATTGAAAATATTTTGAAAATATTTATTTGTGTGACATGGTTTGAAAAATTATTTTCTCGACTTCAAGGAAAGTGAGTCTAACTTTTGTTCTAACTTTAATAAAAAATCCATAAAAATGAAAAAAAATAAAAAATCCTTTAAGAGTCAAAAGTGACTACTAAACTCAAATAAGTAGAAGCGTTCAGTGAGGGTTTGCCCTTAGTAGAGTAGGTGGTTTAGAGGACATCGCGTAAGGCTCCGTCCTCAAGTAAAGGGCTCCGGCATGTACTTACACTTATACTGGCTGAATGCAGATGCATCTACTCATTTGAGTTTAGGCAGTCATGGTGTTTTCTACAGTCTTCATAAAAAAATCAAAAAAAGGAAAAAAAGGAAAAAAATGGATGAAGGAGTTGGATTAAATCCCATACATTTTTCACTTCCACTCAGGATTGGTGATGTTCAAGAAAACTCGATTTATGAGGTATTGAGATTTTAGGTTAACCATCCTTAACCATCAGGGTCTTAGACTTAATCATCCACATTTCCCTAGGTTTCTAGATTTTTGTGCTATATTGCATGCTTAGTCTTCTACATTAAGAATATGATCAGCACATCACATGCACGACTACGGTTTCGATGGGATGAGTTGAAATTTCACTTGAGGAAATGGGATGAGGGATTCAAGTTTGGATTTGATCTAATGATGCTCGAGGATGGGATAAAATCATTGAAGGCTTCATGAAACCTGAGTGTCAACATTTTTAGCCACTATGAGAACTTGGTTCTTATGCTAATCTCTTGACATTTACCTAAGTGCCAGGGTGTGAAAGAAATAAAAATTGTTGATCAGTGTGTGCCAACTCTTGGTAAAAGCAGTGGAGCTAGCCAAAAATTGTGCAAATCAAACAAATATCAATGTTGAAAATAAAGCTCTCATTTCACAAAGCCAATAATCAAAGAGCTTCCACCAAAGGCGAGCGCTCCCAACCAGTTTCAAAGTGTCCACTTGGACCACCGCTATTAAGACCAAGAGTCGGGCTTGCACCAAAAAAGGGCTCTGCATCTTAAATGCTACAAGTATGGGTGTAATAGGTACGATAGGTACTCAAAAAAGGCACACCCCGGTGTATTCACAGGAAAACAAGTGCAGATGACTCCAACTTCTCTTGACGGATGCACTGATCAACACCAAAAAAATGCGTTGCGTAATAAGGCACTTGAGAGGATCCTTGTCCCAATGAGAGGGAGAGAAGAAATGACACAATCCTAACCCTCCATCAACTGGCCTGCCACCTACACTTATAAGTTTGACAAATAAAGAGATGGTGGATTGGATGCAATATCTGATTTATTCCCTAGTTTTGAGGATTGGGTCCTTAGGAGAATTTCTTGGACCGGGACCTTGGGTGACGTTTCGACTCTACTCTCGTGAACATAGTCAACACTTAAGTTCATATACTTAGTTTATATGTATACAAGGGAGAGTATGGAAAACTAGAGGAATTGGATGCCTCTTGATTAAGGCTGGGTTGAGCTCTAAGATTTTAATCTCCAAAATTGGGAGGTTTTGAACGGATCAAATCCTGTATGCACATGCACAAGGGGGTTAATCCAGCTCATTCATTTTTGAGATGCTCAGGGACGAGCATAGTTAAAGTATAGGGGGTTGATGAAACCCAGTTTCATGCTCTTTATTAGCAGATATTAACCCCTTAGCGTAGACTAATTGTCAATAAGAATCAAATTAATCCTTGTAATTATTTGACCCCTTGAATAAATTAAAAAAACAAAAAATTAGCCAATTAAAAATCGTAGTGTTTCTAAGCCTTTAAAAGCGCTCACAAAATTATTTCTGCCTTTGTTTGACCTCATCTCCGTTTTTGGTCAACATGAAACTTGTAGAGATCATCGAGATCTACAACTTTCATGTTTTGAATTTTTCCAAAATCGGCCACGAGACCTTCTCCTCCCTCTCGCTCCTCCCTCGCCCACGTCGCCCACCTCATACTCCTAGCGCACCCTTTCCATTTTCCCCATCTTCTCCATTATCCTTGCCATCCTACGACTATCCCACGATGCATACCTCTCGTCCACCACCCTCACAGGATTCCACGATCTCCATAACTCCCTTCCTATTGCTCCATAATCTTCACTTAACCCATGCCTCTGCCATCAGAACCGTCGAGCTTCAATGTTAAATATGCCGTCACCGCCTTCGATCCTCGATGTCCACCTTTACAAGGGCGAGGACCAGCCCTCCTCCCCCTCCCCGTGATAGGGGGAGGTTCGATTGCAGGTGCGATGATGACTTCTGCCCCCGGTGAGACCCGCCGCCTTCAACGTTGTGTCACAGAGCTCCACCTCCGCTCGAGCTGCTCCACCAAGCTGATGGAGTCCAGCGAAGACCCAGGGTTCGACTTGAACCCCAAGCATAAGCCGCTGATGACCGCCATCGCCCAGGTAAGCCTCAGATCTCCCTTTTGTGTTTTTATTTAATTTCTCTTAATTCATTAGGTTCATCTGCTCATCATCCTCGTCCCTCCATTATCCCTTTATCTCCACCACACCCTCACCTTCTTCGCGCATCCATTAGAGACCCACCTTCCCTTCTCCACAACCTAGTCATCGTCAACCTATCTACTCCGTCGTTCACGTCAGAGAAGTACCGAGCCTTCACTCCTCCATCCGCATAGGCTCTCGTTCCAACCATTTCGCATCCTCCCTCGCATGCTTCGGCTAGATTTAACATGTGCATGCATCGAACTTCAATGATCGGAAGCTTCACTGGAGCTAACTTCGCGAACTTCATCTCCGACGAGTAAATACCAGATACGTCTTCCATGAACTCCAGCCGTCTTCGCTAGCTTCAACGATGACATCTATCTATCCAGGAGCGGCCGGAGGTCTTTAACGAGCATATTAGAAGGTGGTGGAGCCAGGAAGACTTTGCTGGAGGCAAGAGTCTGCCACCACCATCGCGACAGAGAAGAGAATACAGTGTCCGTTGGATGGATCCATCCCGGTGCTCATCCAACGGTCCAGAGGAGGCCACGTTGACATCTCCACGCATTACAAATGACGTCTGATCGTCTTCATCGGATGCACCACAAGTGCCCACATGTCAATTCAAGCCAGCCTCCGAGCCATCTATCCAAGCCTGCAGGTTCACGTTACTCGAGCCTACTCCGAGCCACATTCGAAGCTGAGCCGAAGCGATTCCAAACCAGAGCAGCTCTACGAGCCTAGCCGAAGCAAGCCCGAGCCTCCTTCGAGCCTGCAAGCTACCCGAACCTCGCCATCACGTGCCTGTCACGTTACTGGCCAGGTATTTTGTAGGGATACCCCTAGAGCTCCTCTAAATTGCAGATAGGTCCAGACACCACGTGACACCCACATGCGCCTGGGGTATTTTGCACTCATACCCTTGCGGGTTTTAATAGTTGCAAAAAACCCTGCATGTGTGGGTAAATTTCAGGGAAGGCCTCGTGCTTTATTTTATTTACAATGTAGTCCCTTCTAGGGACTTGTTGCTGGTTATCTTCATGTTTTTCTTGCATTTATGCCCCTGACTTCATTTGTGAATATCTTGAGCATCGTATCTCCGTTTGAGTCGATTTCGATCTCATTTTGAAGCTGGTTTAATTCTCGTTTTAATGGCATAATTCATTTCCTAATTTGACACTTTGATTGTTGATGATTTATTCAAATTAAGTGTCTCTCATAAAATGCTTTATATGCCTTGTATTCTTAGTTAATTGAACTAGCTTCATGATTTTAACCCGAGATTGACTCCTGATTAAATGGCTCACATATTCTGACTCATTAGGACATATCCATATTGCACGTCTTTGCATGTTATTGCATGCTTATAGAAAATCAAATAAAAAAATGAATTTCTCATGTTTCTTTCTGCATCATGCATTAGATGACCTATGTAACATTAATGCAACGCTTAGTTCAAATAATAAGAGTCCAGATATATGCTTAAGAGGCTCGTGTCCCTGAGTTCGACCTTGGGCTTGCCCAAGTAAAATAAAAATCGATCATTTGATTTAATTGATATATGGATTAAATGGTCTTTGACGCATTCAATTCGGCCAACTGCAACGCAGTAAAATGACTTATTAAGAGGCTGGATTTCAGGTTTGTCACCTGCATCTGAAATATTGATTGTTACATATTTTTGGACTTAATCTCTTTCGATCTGTGATAGTTTTTAAGGAATAAATTACCAATTTATTATATGATTGAATTTTACAAATCACAGATCAAGTGCTTCATTCTCTCTGTTTATTTCTTCGCAACTGCATTACATTGTATTATATTCTTCCAACAAAGAAATTAATCAAGCAATTAATTAATTATTTAAATTAATTTAAGATCATGCAATTAAAAATCACCGTTCCGTGTATTCGACCTCGGTAGACTTGCCAAGTAAAAATATTCCACAACATACAAGGATTGTGATTTCTGATCAACCGAATTTCGTCTCCTATACTACAATTTTCAACTATTAAAGAGGCGATTTTCAAGTCCATCAAATGGCGTTATTGTCAGGGAACGATGTATTTTTAGGGTTTTAACTTATTTTCTATAATTAATTTTCATGAAATTAACTTTCGTGTAATTTTTTTCCCTTTATTTGCTATTTATTTTTGCATCTCTCTCTATATATACTAACCACATCTTCTCTCTTCGCATGAATTACTCGGAGAAAAAAATTGGATATAATTCAAGGGGCATGCGAAGAAGTATGAATTTTTATTTTTATGAGAGAGAGTTAGTTTAGATTCAATTTTCTGCATTATTTACATGGTCCCTCTCTCTCTCTCTGAACCCTTTAATTTGTAATAATTCGGACTGAACTTCTCTGTCATGTGCCAAGTTCTTTTCAACCCCTTCTTTGTGGTTGGACCCGACTTGAGTGGCATAAAAATTAGGCACATATACACTTGCTTAATTTTTTTTGCTTGTGCTCATAATTCTTAGGCCACACTTTCACTAACTATACGTACTGCTAGATCGTTCAACTTAGCCAAAATTTTAAATCAGTTCTTTCCTGCTAATGGAACTATCTTCTTAGGACAATTTTATCTATGCATATCATTTAGTGTAATTTAAAATCCTTGTATTACATCTCATATGAAGAATGCGAGGAATCACTATAAGTATCCTTCTTAAGTATGCATCATTGATTTATGCTTGCATTGGCTTTTTCGATTCTCCCTCCTTAGTTTTACAACTTAGAAAATAAAGGAATTGGGACTGCTCATTAGACGTGAATTTATGTGCTCACCTAAAACTTCAGTGACAACCTTAATCTAAAATCGGGATTGCTAATCAAGGTGGCTGTAAATAATCTAACCTAAAATCAAATTTTCTGTCTAATGGAGAGAAACCCACTCATTGTTTGTAAGGACAAGGTCTCACAGTTAGGACAGAGTCAAAAATCAAAAAATTTCATTCAGACTACTGTTTTTAAAAACAAGTAGCTACTTCTTAGTGAGGGTTTCGGGTAGCCATTTTACGGTCGGACTCCCTTAGAAGAGTGGGTGGTTTAAAGGACACCGTGAAAAGCTCTGTCCTCAAGTAACATGGGTAGCCATCTAACGGTTTGTACTTACACCCATACTGGCTGAAAGTAGATGCAACTAGTTGTATGAACTCAGGACAGTCTTTGTAGAATATTTCGGCACCTAACAACTCCTCTTAATTTTCATGATTGCTTTGTATTAAAATAAAATTGAAAAGGTAAGTGGACAATCCCTAACGTGCCTTCACCAGTGTTGGGTGGGTGAATTGACGAGTTTGAATTGTGTTTGATTTGTGTGAGTCTTCTGTACATTTGTACGCTCTGGATATTTCTTTGTGCTCCAAATTACTCCTTTCATCCAAAATGGATTCTTATGGAGTTCTTCGCTCAGACTCTGCGAACAAATCCCTGAGCTCCTCAAGTAGCTCATCTCCTTAGTTTCGAGATGACCCTCTTGTCGAAACCCCATGGTATGGAGATGAACCTTTTCTCCAAACCATGGTTCACCCCACACCTATAGGGATTAGTCAAACCCCGACTAACCCTCTCTCCTACTCCCTTCCTACCAAAGAAACTTTCATCTTTGTAAGAACCCCTAAACCTTCCAAGAATGAGTCTAACTCAGATTTGTATGCATCTGAAGGCGAAGAAGAAGACAAGATGCATCCAAAGAAGGATGATAACGACAATGACCCTATTCATATTTTTTAGCTAGAATAACTGTTGTCGAACAATACAATGAACTCCTTAGAGCACAGATGGCATAAATGCAACGCGGTGAGGCTGCTATAAAAGATACACACCTCCCTGAATTAAATGAAGATTATAATTGGTTGAGGCCGATACCCACCGAGGATGCGTTTGAACACAAACAGTATTTCATCACATTATTGCCTAAGTTCGGAGGGAATAATCATGAAGAACCATACATCTTTCTCTGTGACTTTGAGAGTCTACGCTAACCTATGCCACCCTAGGGTTAGTCAAGACTACATAAGGTTGAGAGCTGTCTCCTTCGTCCCGACTGATAAGGCAGCTTACTGGCTGAAGAACTTAGGGGAAGTGGTCAATACATGGGCTACCTTCAAGGCATTGTTATTAAAGAAATTCTACCCACTGAGTAGAATTATTCAGATGAAGATCATGATCACGAGCTTCGCCCACCACCTGAGTGAGCCATTCCATGAAACATGGGAAATGTTCACGGTTTTAATTCAGAAATGCCCAAGACACGGGATAAGCAAAATGATGCTGGTCGAAAGTCTTGTTAGTGGACTGAATCCTGAGACCCAAGGGTTAGTGAGTGCATCCTACAGAGGAAGCTACATGGGACGCCATGAGGACACTGCCTATAAGGTGTTCGAGAGACAAGCATAATCCAGCCGTGCACAGACCACCAGCCGTGCTTACATAACCGGCTCTAAGAAAATGGTGAATAATCTGACGACCGATCAGAGCACTGACATGAAAATAATAGTTGATAACCTAACTATGGTCGAACAGATTTATAAGAAGGTGGATGAACTCCATAAATCATTTGATATGGAGAAATTGGCTAAATTGCCTAAGCAACTGGAGGAACTGGCTGACAGGGTATGTAAGATGCAGATACCTGCCCTGACTTCACCCATTGCCCCCATACATCAAATTCACTACATTCAAGGGCAAGCGGTAGGGCAACAGAGCCATTGGTGTGGAGACCAAGTTTTTCCCCATCAAACAAAAGAAACCTCCACTCAAACTATTTACGAGGAACCTCCACAAGTGATGGAGATAAATGAAGTCTGGTATAACCTGGAACCTGTCAACCGATCGGATCCAAACTCTACTCCGAACCCTCATCCACCACTATCTCGACCCATCTACCAGCCTCAACAACAACAACAACAACAACAACGTCAGCAGTACCGTACGGATTACCAGAACCCGTAAGCACAACAACAACAGTATCAATGTTAGGGACACCAAGTCCATTTCAGACAATATCAATGACCTCAGACCAAGAAGGGCCAGTGATCCTTCTCTTCTTCTATCTCCTGAACTCCAGTGAGTGCTAGACGAACTTCATGATATGAGAGTCGACATCAATTGGCTCTCTCGATGGAGAGACGAGGTGACTGCACCCTAAACCGTGATTCCATCTCAAGTCCAGGCTAATCCAAATAGCCTCAGACAGAATCAAGTATTAATCTCTGAATATTCCTTACCTGAATACAAGATCTGTCCACATGATGACGCTTATCGTATTTCTCTTAGGAGCGGAAAGATCATAACCATGCCTGATCGAGCAAAAGAACACGATGACATAGCCCCAGTGTCTAGGAATTCACACAATCTTGGGGAAATTGAGGAGGAGAGGCACGAGGAGGATAAAGAAGAAGTCCCACCCACACCACCCATCGAACTACACCACTAAGGACCCTGGAGAGTACGAATCTAAGTCTGACGAAGAAGCATCACCAAGACATCCGCAATAGTTGTCCACCAATTTCCTTGTTTTTGGATCAGTCAGTCCGAGTCCTGTAAATATGTTTAATTTCTCATTCAATAAAAGTGATGTTTTTGTCCACAATGAGTCCATTCCCTTCCCCCATGCTCCTACGTTTGGAAAGAAGAAAAACTTAAAAAAACAGAAAAATGATGAAGACATGGCCCGCATCTGTAGAGATAATATCAAGGTCACTTTGTCCCTAGACGAGAAGATAGAAAGAGAGCCGACTTTTAGGAAATACCTTAAGGTGAGATGCACACCAACAAGGACCAGCACAAAGAATCCTTACCGAACAAAGAAACACATACTCTCTATTGCTACATCTCGCCTGATAAAAAATGATCTACCACGGAAAAAAGAGACATGGGTGTTCACTTTGTCACTAGCCAGATCAACGAAGTCAAGTTTGCCTGAACACTATTAGATAATGGATCCTCCATCAATCTCATGCCCACAACTCTATTTGAGTATCTAAATCTAGGTCCTCTTAAGAAGTCTAGAGCCACACTTCAATTCGCAGGTACATCAACTAAGATACCTAAGGGGGAGATTAGAAATGTTGTCTTCAAAATAGAGGGACAAAATTACCTAGTAGATTTCACAATACTTAACATGGATGTCCCTAGAAATTGGAAAGACTCCCAAATGATACTAGGGCGACCCTTCCTTAGGAACGCGGAAGATGTATTTGATTACACATCTGGGAGAATCCAGTTTGGAGAAGTTGAACTTAAAATGAAGCAAACTAGGTTTCAACGACCTGACTCTAAGTCTAGCACCGAGTCTGAAAACACAGAACATGAGGAAGAAAATACAGAAGCAACAATTGAGCCCTGAAGACAGAACCCGACCGCAATGATAGAATCTCTCTCGTCTGGAGAGGACATTGTTGATGATTTAATCTGCCATCTCATCCATGCATCTACCTACGCTCCTGGAGACTCAGAGGTCCCTCTTGACCTGTCAGTCCATTCCCTTATGGACAATCCTGGAGTAAGGTAAACAGATCGGATGCGATATTTTCCATAATTAGGATGGTGGCCAATAATGATACCCAGAAAATATCCACATCACAACCAGAATCAACAATGATAGAGCTAGATTTTGTGAATGATACATACTTACCTGAGCTGGAACCATTGCCCCCTACTCTTAAGTATACCTTCCTTACAGGAAATAAGGAACAATATCCAACCATCATCATTTCACATCTGACCGAAGAGCAGGAGATCCACCTCCTTAAAGTTTTAGAGAAAAATCGCAAGGCTATAGGCTGGAGATTGTCAGATCTTCCAGGGATTAACCCAATCCTCTGTTCACACCATATTTACCTTAAGGATAATGCTAATCCCTCTCGTGAATGCCAACGTAGGTTGACTCCAAATTTACGGGAAGTGGTTAAAATTGAGATCGAAAAATGGTGTAAGGCTGGTTTCATATATCCCATCTCAGACTCCAAGTAGGTGTCGCCTTTGCATGTCGTCTCTAAAAAGTCAGGACTTCAAATTATCACCAACGAGGAGGGAGAGGAGATCATGACACGAGTACACATGTCATGGTGCATCTATGTGGATTACAGGCGCATGAATGCCACAATGAAGAAGGATCACTTTCCACTACCTTTTATTGATCAAATTTTGGAAATATTAGCAGGGAGAGAATACTTCTGTTTCTTAGACAAGTACTTGGGCTACAATCAGGTATCCATCGCCTGTAACGATCATGAAAAGACTATTTTTACATGTCCTTTCGGCACTTACACATTCAAGCGCATGCCTTTTTGGGTTTTGCAACACCCCCGATACTTTTCAACAGTGCATGATTGCGGTTTTTGCCGAAATGGTTGGAGATTTCCTGGAAGTCTTCATGGATGACTTCTTGGTCCATGGTGATTCATTTGATGATTGCTTAGCGCACATGGATCGAGTCCTCGAGAAGTGCAGGGAAGTGAATCTGGTGCTCTCCTGGGAGAAAAGCCATTTCATGGTAAAAGAGGGCATTGTGTTGGGGCGCACCATCTCTAAGAAGGGAATGGAGGTTGACCTTGCCAAGGTGGATGTGATCAAGAAACTCAAGCCACCTACGAATGTTAAACAACTGCGGTCTTTTCTGGGGCTTGTCGGATTTTATAGAAGATTTATTAAGGATTTTTCAGAAATTGCCTGACCGCTAACTAACCTCTTAGGTAAAGACATTGAGTTCCTTGTAGATCATAAGTGTCTTGAAGCCTTTGAGCTGCTCAAAAAGAGGATCATTGAGACTCCCATCTTACAAGCCCCCGATAGGTCTCTTCCCTTCGAGATCATGACAGACGCTCCAGACTTCGCATTAGGGGCTGTGTTAGGATGAAGAAAAGATGGAATCATGTATGCTATTCACTATGCAAGCATAGTTTTAGATCCAGCTCAGAAAATTACATTGTGAATGAAAAGGAAAAGCTTGCAGTAGTCTTTGCCTTGAAAAATTTTTGATCTATATTTTTAGGATCTAAGGTGACAATTTACACATATCACTCTGCCATTCGATACTTAATGGTGAAAAAAGATGCAAAAGCACGGCTCCTCAGATGGATACTCTTGCTCCGGGAATTTGATTTGGAGATTAAAGATAAACATGGAGTTTAGAATGTCGTGGCTGATCATTTATCACAGATCGAATAAAACTAAATTGCTGAGTCTGAATCCATTCGTGAAATCTTCCCAGACGAATCAATTTCTGCTATTGACTCTCTACCATGGTATGCTAACATGGTGAACTATCTTATCTCCAAGAAAGTTCCCTAGGGTTGGCCCAAGAACAGAATCGACCGACTTAAGTCGGAAGCCAGATACTACTATTGGGAGGATCTGCTCCTTTTCTTTGAAGGACCAGATTGTATAGGGAGAAGATGTATTCCTTAGGAGGAATACCAAAGCGTCCTCAATCTCTGTCATACCTTGGAGGCATGAGGACATCACTCCAGGAAGAGGACTACTGAGAAGATACTACAATGTGGATTTTACTAACTGACCTTGTTTAAGGATACCTATAATTTTGTCAGGTCGTGCCCGGTCTGTCAGAGAATGGGAGGGACCATTGGTCCCAAAGATGTCATGCCTATGCAACCATGGATCATTTGTGATGTATTCGATGCATGGGGCGTTGACTTTATGGGACCATTCCCTAATAGTTAAGGATTTGAATATATTCTTCTCGTGGCAGATTATTTATCTAGGTGGGTAGAGGCTATCCCTACTCGAGCAGCAGACAACAAGATTGTATGCATGTTTTTGAAAGATCATATTATTTCGAGGTTTGGAATCCCTAAGGTATTAATATCTAATCGGGTAGCCACTTTGTCAATCGGGAGGTTAAGAAGTTGACTAAGGAATACGACATGAAGTACCGTGTCGCTAGTCCTTACCATCCACAATCCAATGGCATGGCTAAGGTGTCAAACAGGGAGGTCAAAGGAATTTTACAGAAGCTAGTCTGTCCTGACAGGAAAAACTGGTCCCAACTCTTGGACCAAGTTTTATGGGCTTACGAGACATCTTACAAGACCCCATTAGACACCTCCCCATTTCAAATGGTATATGGGAAGCTGTGTCATTTGTCCGCAGAATAATGCATAAATTAGAATAGGCAATCAAAAAGATCAATTGGAACTATCACCAAGGAAAGAAGAACAGGGATATGGATTTGAATGAACTATCCAAAATCCAAAATCATGCCTACGAAAATAACACCATTTACAAGGACAGAGTGAAGAAATGTCATGACAAGAACATCCGAACAAAGACCTTTGTCCTAGGGTAGAAAGTATGGTTATTTAATGCAAGATTGAAAATTTTCCAAGGTAAATTGAAATCCAAATGGACGGGACCCTTCATTGTGAGAGAGCTGTACAATAACAGAAGTGTTGAGATCTCAAAGACCGCATACAACACGTAAATTTCTATAGTCAACGGTCATCTGCTTAAACATTTTGTCGAATAAAGTAACCAGTTAGTGAAAGTAGAGCATATATCCTTTACTCAGGGCATTGTATCAGACGAGAGACTATAGCAACCCGAATGAAACACCTCTTCCATAAAAATTCCATCACTCTTTCATATATCCATCACTTGGTTCATCTCCTCTTTCCCCCACCTGTGATTACTTCTCATACTTAGGCTAAGCCTAAGTATAGGGGGATCGGTACCATTGTGTATACTTCATTTCTATTCTTCTTGACTCATATATACTTAGTATGAGCTATGTCTGCAGTTCACTTTGTGCCATGAGGACATAGCACATGCTAAGTATGGGGGGTATGTTTGTATATATTCTATTTTATCCATAGCTCGTACTTTAATTATTTTCATCTAACATCGGGGATGGGTACAAATAGTGTTTATTATGTATATTATACTAAATTCTTTCTATAAATAATACATGTTTTTAAAACAAACAAACAAAACAAAAAATAACAAAAAAAATCAATCACTCATGGCCTTGCATTTCATTAAGCATCTCATGCATTCTTTAGTTGGTATAATCCATTCACTTTCACTATCAGTCAAGGCTTGAGGATTTGAAGACACTGGATTTCTGAGATCTTGAGAGTCTGAGTTAACCAGCCTTAGTCATTAGGGTTTTTGAAACTTAATAATCCACACTTCCCTAGTTTGAAAGATTTGAGTGCTATAGTGCACTCTTCGTCTCTACCCTCTAAAGAATATGATAAGCACGTCACTTTCACAACTGCATGATTGATTAGATGACTTGAGTTATCATTTGAGGAACTAGGACTGGATATTTGAGTTTACACCCAATCTAATGATGCTCGAGGATGGGATAAAATTAACCAGGGCTTCAAGAAACTTGAGTGTCAGCAAACCCTAGCTAGTATGTGAACAAGTTCACATGCTATCTTTGTTATTTAACTATGCGCCAGGATGTGATGAAACTAATTTAATTGTTGTTCAGTGTGTGCCAACTCTTCGTAAAAGTAGTGGAGCTAGCCAAAAAGAAAAGGAAAGAAAAGAAAGATGTATATGAAGAAAAAGCTTTATCCTTCAAAGTCAAATTACAAAGAGCTTCCACCAAATGGAGAGCGCTCCCAACTATTTTTCAAAGTGTCCACTTGGACCAAACACTATTAGGACCAAGGAGTCGGGCTAGAACCATAAAAGGGCTCTGCATCGTATAGTGATACAAGTCTGGGTGTTGAAGGTATCTTAGATACTCAAAAGACAAACCCCGGTGTACTCCCAGAAAACAAGTGCAGATGACTTTGAATTCTCTTGACGGACACATTGATCAATAAAAATAAAAATATACTTGTGCTGAATAATAAGGCACTCGAGAGGCCCCCTTTTCCAATGTGAGGGAGAGAAAAATATACACATTCCTATACCCTCCATCATCTGGCCATCCATCTACACTTTCAAGTATGACAAACTAATGAGACGGTGGATTGAATGCAAGAATCGACTTATTCCCTAGTGTTGAGGATTAGGTCTATAGGAGAGTCTCCTAGACTAGAACTTTGGGTGATGTCTCGATTCGACTCTCATGAATGCAGTACATTAAAAGTCATATCCTTATATTATATGTACAAATAGAGAGTCTGATAAATAGAGAAGCTGGATTCCTTTTGATTAAAGCATGGTTGAGTCCAGAATTATAGGATCACTCAAATTAAGGATCTTTTATGAATTGAACCTTGAAAACTCACATGCACAGTCAAAGATTTATCTAACTAAGTCATTCATTCATTGATGCTCGGGGATGAGCATGGTTTAAGTATAGGGGTATAATGAATCTCAGACCCATCATACTAAAATTGGTCAATTAGGCTATTTTTCCCAAAGTACATATGCATTTAATCATTAATATAGCATCTTTAGCATTCATACATATGTAAATAATATTCGCATTTCATCATGCATTATTGCATAATGTGTAAATTTGCCTAAAAAGCAGCAAACTTCCCATATTTTTAATTAATCCATCCTAACTCAGATTGACCTGAAAGCACCTCTGTTGTGTATATATTACTAACAAGAACACAATAAAAAAAAATTACTAACTCAGATAAGTGTCAAATAAACCCAAGTCCTAATTTCACATCTGACAAACTAAAACGCTGATATCTCCCTCATACAGTACCTGATTTTGGTCTACTCACTTTTGAAGTGAAAGTTGGGGTTTTGGTCTCTTTTGCGCATTTTATCTTTTTTGCTATTTTTGACCTGAGTTTTTATGTATAAAATTAACCCTTTTAATTTTATTTCTTCTTCATTTGTGTTCTTTGATGAAAGTTTTATTAAGCAACATACAAATCTAAATCCAAATGAAGACTTAAATCAAAGAAATTGATCGTGTCCGAGTGTCCGTTGTAAGTCTGTAAAAAATCTCGTATTTCGTACTTCTATTTTGTTTCTCTATTTTCTTATTTCTTAAAAATACAAAAAAATTAGATTAATGTGTAATTTAGTGTATTACATTTTATCGTATTTTTATTTAATTCTTATCCTCTTTTAAAACCACCAAAAAATTTACAAAACTCTAAAAAGTCGATTGTCTAACATATGGAGACCACTAAAAATACCAATTTGTACAGATGACCTCTTTTGCTCCTGGTTCCTTCATGAAAGTTGTAGATCTCGTCAAGGCGAACAACTTCCGTGAAGGAAATTTTTTGTCCGAGGACAACTTCTATTTCTTTCTATTTTCTTACTCTTTTTATTTTGAATTTTTTTGGGGTGACACATGGCAGTCTTTTGGCGTGCCACGCGACACCCCACTCTCTCTTATCTCTCCTCCCTGGGTCACGTGCCCAACATGTGATTCGTTCTTCTCCCCTTCCAGCCGTTGACCCTGCTCCCCATCCCTGCAACTGCCAGCACAACCTTGCATGTAAAGGCCACCACGCCCATGTCCCTCCTCCGGCCGTTACGAGGCCGGCCTCTCCTCCTTCTCATAACGCCTCGCCTCCGCCTCCAATAAAGCACGACGATCATCCTCACACCACATTATCCACCATATGTAGAACCACCTCTCCAGCTCTGTTCTCCTCGCAGGTGACAGCAACTGAGAAGCCTTTCATTGGACGATGACGAGGCGATAGTTTTGGTGAAATCCATGGTCATCCCAGACCACGTAGCAGCTCCTTCTTGGCTAGACAACTCGTGCTTTCGCCAAGCACTCGAGGGACAATCAAGGAAGGTTTGTCCTCCTCTTCCCAAGGTGACATTCTCCGTTCATCTCTTGGTACCTTTACCCTGCTCGCGCCTCCGTCTACCTCTCCAAAATAGTAGACCCACTCTCGCTGCAGCGCAGAACCTTCACCTCCTTTCTCCTACATCTGGCCTCGCATAGGCCAGAGCCCAAAGCTCTTTCCTCCACCTCACACAGGAACTACATCTTCCTCTCTTTCCCTTCTTGCTTTTTGATAACCCCTGCAGATGAGACCAACCGCTGCTGCCTGCTGCCCCGCAGGGTCACCAGCTCCATCTCTGTGCCTCTGCCACGTCCACGTTCTCTGCCTCGACGGAGCCCCAGTCGCTCCACGCACACACCTCACTGCCCTCCATCTCCTCAGCACCTGACGCCCCTCAGCCATTGTCGCACCTCGGTCCCTCAAACTGTGTGTCGGCCGAGGGCCGGACGCTCCTTTAACAACAACCGTTGGATCGGGACCAAGCCCTTGATCCAACAGTCCTCGTTAAGCCACGCATCGCCTCCCCCGAGCCTCGCCCCAAACTCGAGGCTTGAATCGACCAAACCTCTGCCATAGTCCCCAACTGTCGCCACGTGGAGCCTCGGGGCTCCGAGCCTCCAACATCGCCCCGAGCCTCAGGTGCACCTGCTTCATACATGCATCCCATCCCCCTGGTGTTGTAAGAAATCATACAAATATTCCCGCCACAGGAAGCACATGCCTTGTACAAGGTAGTTGAACAAATTGCATATAGGCCCTCGCTACTTCATATAATTGTAGATATACCCCTGCCCGTGGGTATTTCCAGAAAGGCCCTCTGACTTCTTGATTTTACAGAAAAGGCCCTCCAGGGACCACTTTGAAAGGAAAACTTATTTTATTAACATTTTAGTCCCTACAATTTCGTTCATCATATCTTTTTCATCCGAACTCTGATTTTAGCATACAATATATCGTTTCGAAACTTACTCCACGCTCTTTAATATTATATATCTTGTAAACAAATTTGAGGCTAATTACTAATAATTAATATTATTTGAACCTCTTAACTTGTGCAAGCTTGATTAGTGATATATGTGTGCTACTTTATTGAGAAAAATTAATTTAACTTGCAGGGACCCAATTGAGGAGATTTTATCTGATTAAGGCTCTCTTGATTATTGATCTTTTTAATTAATGAATTAATCTTTGCAGGGGTATACACAAGGAAGTGAAATTAATCTATTTCCTTGATACTTTATTTGAGGAGTTGTTGAGTGATTGATCTGCTAACGATTGAACATTATTTTCAAGGAATTCAATCTGTTGTTGAGACTCGTGATATCCCTGATATTTGATACGATTAGAGGCTATTACTTTTGAGGGGTAATTTACAGGGAAATAAAGGGCCAGAGTGTCTTGAGAAATTCTTGCAGAATAAAACTTTGATACGTTGATCTTTTTGGCCTGCATATGAAATATTGATTGTTACATATTTTTGTTAAGGATCAGGTGATCAATTTATTTAAGGATTAGGGCCAGATATCTTTCGATCTGTTATAGTTTTTAAGGATTAGGTTATCAATTTATTTGAGGATTGAATCTTACAAATAACAGATTTGGTGCTTTATTCTCTCCATATTTTTCTTTGCATCTGCATCTGCATTGTTATTTATTTCTTCCAATACAGAAATTGATCGAGTAATTAATTAATTATTTAAATTAATTTAAGACCACACGATTTAAAATCACCGTTCCCTGTGTTCGACCTTGGTAGACTTGAATTAACAATACTCCACAACATTCAAGGATTGTGATTTTTGATTGAATGAATTTTGTCTCCTATACTATAATTTCGACTATTAAAGAGGCAATTTTCGAGTCCATTAATGTAGGCATGTGTTCTTATTGATAATTGCATATAGGTCCATGCAAGGTCACCTCATGTGCCGTCCCATGTGAGGTGACCATTTTGCACATATATCCCTAGATTTTGTTGTATTTATGTTTGGTCCACAAAATTGTAAAGCACATTATATATTTTTGATTAAATTGCATATAGGCTCCTGGAACTTATTTTATTTACATGTACGTTTCTGCCAGCACTTGGATTTTTGTATACTTGATTAGTTTATTTAAAATGGATATTATATTCTAAAAATCATGAAAAAATAGGTGTATATTCCTAATTACTTGGAGATTTACGCCTTGATTTTTATTTGCAATTTTGGACATTTTTTTACCTTTATTAAAAATCATCTAGAGCACATACAATCCCTGTCCAGTGTATTAATACCCAAAGAGTATCAATACATCTTGAAGAATTCTAAAAAAATTATATGGTGCTTATTTTGCTCAACTTTAACTCCTGATCGAAAGTCACTAAAAATGGAAAAGGAAAATGCCTAAAAATTAAAAAACCCCCAAAAAACTTCATAAAAATCTAAAAATTCCTTAAAAAATCCAGAAATATGTTTTTCTATTTCTTAATTTTCTTTATATATACATCTATAGATTAAAATTGATTTGGATAATTTTGGATCTTATTTACTTTTTTTAATATTCAAATTAGTTTCAAGTATTTATTAAATCCCTAATTTGGGATATTTTTGACTTTAAAAATCTATAAAAATTTGTAAAAATACCAAAAAAATTATTAAAACATTAGAAGAATATATAAAATCCAAAAACAAGATATATTCTGAATTTTAATTATATTTACTAGTATTTATAAGTACATTACTCTATGTTATATATATGGCCTTATATATAGCTATATTATATTTATATATTAAATGAAGAAATATTTATACCTTAAAAGAAAACAATATAAAATCATAAAATAAAAAAATGTAAAACAAAAAAAAATAATTTAAAAATAAAAAACCCACAAAAAGATATATGTGTATACATATTAAATGACTTGTTTGTATATAAACACTTTGTTCATAAATCACCATAGGCTATCCATATTGCTCTTTGTGGTTCGACCTGTATGTGCTTACTTGCTATGCATCTTGTAGTAGAGAATAATAAATTTTAACTCACTTTGTGCTATTCATTGCCTTATTTATTTTATGGGTTATTTGCTGATTAATCAGGGAATTGTTAGTGGACAACACACCGACTGTGGTTTCGCCTTGTGAAACCATACGGCCCTCAGATTTCCCTCGGTTATCAGTAGGTGTTGCTACGCTTTTTGAGGGGTTTTAATTATATTAATTATGAACAATGTCGTTGCAACCCAATCAAGCGTCAACAAACATACTTTTCTATCTCAATCTATAAAAATATTTACAAGAATAATGAAGCGAGAGAAATTTTTGCTACTTATTTACCTGTATAGCAATAGGATCGAACTCAGAGAGGCTACAATTCCCAAGGGTTATTCAATTAATCAAAAATCAATTAAAAGAAAAAGGGAATCTCAAATGCAAACTATCTTGGTTTTTTGTGATTTTTTTATTTTTTTATTTTTTTAATTCTATATTTTTCTGAATTTTTATAATTTAAAGATTTTGATTTTTGCAATTTTTATTTTCAAATAATGAGCAATACGCACAAGTAAAGAAATACACACACCACACTCTTTTTATATTTTTAAAATAGATAGAAATGTCCCAAAAAATCCAGAGAAAATATTTTGGGTTTTAAAGGATTTGAAATATTTTTGGGATTTTTTTATAGAATTTTCAGATGTTTTTGTATTAGTCTAAAAATCAAATAGTGGCAAAAATAATAAATAATGCATAACCTAGAGTAATTTGCAATTTAAAAATATTTTAAATGCCCAAAATCCTGGAAATTATTTTTTGCTAGAATAAAGAAAAATATCTACAAACAAGAATTGAAATCACATTTTTTGGATTTTTCTAGAATTATTTATGATTTTTCTAATATTTTTGATATTTTCATTTTTTTAGGTTTTGAAAAGAAATAATGCACAAAATTTTCACAGAAATTAAAAGACAATGAAATACACTTAATCTATTTTTTTGGAATCTTAGAGCAGTATTCAAAATTTTATGAATTTTTGAATTTTAGGAAGAGAAAATGGAACTGTTTGGTATTTTCTAAAGATATCAATGGAAAATAAATTGCAATGAAAATTTTGGGCTAGAAAGATACACACATCAGGCGCATAACAAGATTTTTTCATAATTTATTAAGCAAGAAAAGATTTATTTCAATAAGAAAAACAAGCAAAATAAAGGTCTGGAACTCAGGGACTAGTTTGCAAATGGTTTATTACTTTCGCAAAAAAATAACAAAAATAAAATGTGTGAGAAATGTCACAATTTACCCAGTAAATGCGTGCCAAGCACATGATCTGGATTTGGAATAGGACTTCTTTGTAATTTTCAAAAATTCCGAGAGTGTGACTGTAATTTTTCCAAAATTTTTGACTCCCCTATTAGGGTTACCATTCCTTTTTGTCTTCACAAGCAGAGGTGGGAGGTGCCGCAAGCACAAGGGGGGTCGTCGTCGCTATGTGTTCTCTCTCAAGCCGTGCGTGGGTGGATGCAGCTTCGAGCTATGGTGGTCTAACGGAGGAGCTTCAAGGCAGAGATCAGCTTCAGGCTATTCGTACTGGGTTCGAGTCGACGCGTGGTAGCGATGGAGGTCGTCGCATGAGGTGGCGATGGCATCGGTTCTGCAGGAGATGCTCCAGGCGACACACTTGCAGTGACATTGGGGGTGCTACAGCAGCAGCGTGATGACGTCACGGTGGCGGGCCTCGCGCAAGGGTGCGAAATAGATCGAGATGTGAGATGAAAAATCGAGATCGATGGCGAATCAAGTTGTGATGGATACTAAAATCTAGATTAAAAAAATGATGATGAAATGAAAATGCAAAAAGTAAACTACGATTAACCTAGGATAAAAATAAGAGAAGAAAAATGTGGATCTCACCTTAGGAGCGGAAAAGAGCGTGATCGCCTCGACGAAGGCCGCCTCACTGTCACCAGACGGCTTGGAGGCTAGGCACCTCTCTATGACAAGATAGCTCTTGGAGAAAAGGCTCCTCTCACCAAAGATTGATCCTGTTGAAATGAGGGAGAAGGAGCCATATAAATAGAAAAGATAAGAATTCAAAATTCAAAAATTTGAAATGAGATAAAGAGATAAGGAAAAAAATGAAATGAGATAGAGATAAGAAAGAGATTAATATTAAAATTATTTATAAAAATTATTTTTTTGTATTTTCGTCACTTAATTAAATTGAATAAAAAATGTTAATTTTTTTTATTTTTTGTGGTGGTTATTTAAAAATAGCATACATATACTATATACATAGTCAAATAAGGAAATTATTTTTTTTGTTTTTAAATTTTTTTTATTTTTGTTTTAAATATTTAGTAAAAATATTTTCAACTATTTACAAATACAATATGTACAAATAAATGGTGAAATTACACAAACCACCCCAAAAAACCAACTTTTCAATAGTAATTCCAAAAATTATGAAGTCACAACCATTTTAAAGATAATTTAATTTAGAATATAATGGAAGTGACTTTGGTTCAATTTGAGTTCATATGGAGCAAGAACTTGTCTTTCAATTATCGCTTAGTGGCTTTTTCCAGGTGTGATTGCTTTTATAGTATACATGATTTTATTTTGCAAATATTTTTACTAATTAGGAAACTTTTTTATTTACAACTTTTGTTTTGAAAATTATTTAATTTGAGGTCAATTGATGTACAAATAAAATAGTGTAGTATACAAATATACACATCACATGTTTTTTGGATTTTCTGATTAAGGACCCTATCTCCCCCTACTTTATTCCTGGTCGATCAGGTCAAGTCTTGACCTTCTCTCAGGGTTCAGGTCAGCATGTATCTATTACATACATACAGTCTTCTCTCTCTTTTTTTCTTTTCTTTATTTTTTTCTTTCTTTCTTTATATATTTATTTTAGGTTAAAATGGTATTAGGGTACGCTATTTACACACAGATAGAAGTTAGTAAGAATATGGAGCTTGTATTATATACATGTATTTTATAAGGGATTTTAAGCTAAAATAAATGAATAAAGATGACGAATGCATATTCATCATCTCCTTATGCTTTACCTTTACTAATCCCTTAGCAAATACTTATTTGAAAGAATAAGATTAAAAATAAAGAAATTAGGACAATATTGAGTATTAAACTTATCTTCATAAAATTATAGTATGGAGCTCTGTCAGAACTTTGGTTTATTAATGTGGCTGAACCTTAATGGGAAATGGATTTAAAACCTAACAGCCTCTAAGTTCCATGAGACTCCTATTCAGGTCTCCTAAATAGTCAGGTCAGAACAAGTCTACATATATAAATTCTTATGACTATGAATCTTTACTTGTACGGTGTAAGTGAAATATAGCTCCCCATCTCAAAAGTAGTAAAGAAACAACCTCCCTCAACAAGGTAACTCTAGTCCCCTGATCTAGCAACTCTTTCCTTGAGGAGTGGGGATATTCTCTTCTAAGTTCAAGTACAACCAACTCAAGAAGAGGAGATGGAGAAAAGAATGGACGGTAACCAGTGTAGCTACCTATCCATAGATGCATGACCAGTGTAGCCAAGTCATCCAGCTACAAGCTTACAAAAATTTAACTTTGAACCTCTTATTAGTTTCTTTTTTTATCCATGTATATACACTCCGGTAGGCATTTTACTTTTCAATCAAGACTCTCTACTTTTAGAGATTATGCATTTTTCCCTTTTTTTTGAAAATATATACAAGGTGCAGCATGTACATAAGGAGTTTTTCCTCTTGAGCTAGTAGATTATCCCTCTTTTGAAGCATTATTGCAACCCCACAACATCCTATCTTTAGACCTCAACATCACTACATCTGGTTGAGACACACTTCCCTTTCTAGAGGAAGATGAGAGGTTCCGCCTAGAAGTACTACTCTCGTATGCTACTCCAAGCCAAAAGATTCTGCTCCTCACTACCTCCTCCATGAAGAGCTACGTGTAGAGTGCTTGTCCAAGATAAGCCACGATATGAAAGAATCATGCGTGTGTTGTTAAATATTTTACTTAGACTAATCAAGATGACACGTGAACATAGTCTTATGGACTCAAAGAATTAAGTCACTAGGACCTGAAAAGTCTTAATTCCATTGCTTATAAGGTTCCTCTGAAATTAAGTTGATTAAGGTCCAACTAAGCTCCATTCTTCAATTTTATTCCAGACTTAGTTTAAATGTCAATACTATCCTGAACAATGTACATGTAAATGCAAGAATATGCACAACGCAAAAAAATATAACAATTTTCTAATTTTGAACTTTTTATGGGTTTTTGGAAAAGAAAGGAAAAAATGATGCACATGCGAAAAGAGGTTTTTTTGCAACTTTTTATAGATTTTTGGTTTTGTAGTTTTTTTTCAAAAAGGAAAAAGGGTTACTAAAATATATACAAGTATATCCAAGATTTTTTTGGTTTTTGGGTTTTTTTATTTTTCTTTTTTTGTGTTTTTTTGTGTTTTTTAAGGTGATCAAGGTCTATATATATACATATCCCCCAAAAATAATCATATTTAAAAGTACGCGTTATGTCTAAACTATATACACAAAATATACGACACCCCCTATACTTAGCTCGAACTATGTCCTCATAGTAATCAGAGAGTGGCAAATGAAGACATAACTCGTGCTAAGTATAGAAAAGTGAAAAGACTCCTATGCTACAACGACTCGAAGAGAAAATGAAAAGAATAGAAGTCGGCGATCCCCCTATACTTAGGATCAAGTAATCCTACGTATAGAAAACTGTACAAAAGGGGAAACCGATGCAGAGAATGTACAAACTCAAAAAAAAGCAATATGAACAACATCACCCTGTATACTTAGGGTAGAGTATCCCTAAGTATAGGCAACAATAGGATGATGAAAAGGACGAATATGAACAACACAAATCATTCACCCCCCATACTTAGGATAAAGCACATCCTAAGTATAGCATATACACACACATGGAAAAGGGGTGAATAATAAAACGGAAGAAGAAAGAATGAAACGAAAGTATATACAAAAGGAGTGGATGTACAAAGGTCAAGAAGGTCGAAAGCGAACCTTCTTGCGGGATTGCTGAGGTATGGATCTAACAAGGTGTAGGTCGATATTGGGGTCTTCATTAGACATGAACCGATCAGGATCAACCAAGAATGTATACTCAGCAGTCTCAAGTGTGCATGCACGAATCGGTTATTGGAAGTAGTGTGGTCATATCCTGCCTGGGAATTCTCGCAAATATCAAAGTAAAAAGGCTCGAAATCATTATCAGAAAAAGTAAGATCAATTCCAGTCTGGCGAGCCTCTACTAGATCATCATCTTTATCAAAAGGCCTAAATTCTTTTATAAAAGCAATCATATCAAATTTGGCCTTATCGGTCTCGTCTAAATCAGGATGAATAGGAACGAACTCATCAGTGAAAGTAGTCAAATCATGTCTGTCCTGTCTAATCTCAGAGTCTGCCTTCTGCTCTATGGTATCTATCGTGTAAATCCCGCGGATGTCATCAGAGCATCTCCACATACCAGAAGGGGGAACTCTAACGTCTATGCTTTTCGAATCTTCCTCCTTGAAGAGGAATTCTTGGGTCTCAGTATCATCCAACATATAACAAGAATCTCTGATATTATCATCGAGGTCAAATTCCTTGGGGTTGGGTAACACGGGCAGGTTCTCGTGGGATGCAAGTCTCTAGTCAGTAATAGATGTAGTGATCAATACATAGCTCCCTACATCAGAACGGAAGCAAATCTCTCTAGATCCATAATCAATAAGGGCTCTCGTAGATGCGAGGAAAGGCCTTCCCAAGATGATTGGAGGGTAATCCATAGGGGTGGAGGTCTCCATGGGAAATACGACAAAATCAGAAGTGAAATTCATGCCCTGAATAAGAATGATTGTGTTTTCTAGGATACCCTTCGGCCTCTTGATAGATTCATCAGCAAATTGAACTATCATCCTGGTTTTCTTGAGAGGACCAAGATGAAGAGATTGTACC
Source organism: Ottelia alismoides (assembly GCA_037367405.1). Lineage (NCBI taxonomy): Eukaryota > Viridiplantae > Streptophyta > Magnoliopsida > Alismatales > Hydrocharitaceae > Ottelia > Ottelia alismoides. The sequence continues at coordinate 257,372 of JAZKJV010007608.1, read as the reverse complement.
ATAGAAAAGGGTATTATATTGATTGACGAACCACCGTCACGGAGAGTGTTATCACAAGAATAGTTTGATATGGAGCAACTCATAAGGTGTGGCAGTGTTCCCTTTCTAAAAATGTGGACAGTGAGAGATGGTATAGGCAATGGCCATGGTCAAGATGTGACGCTCAGATTTGCTTCTCCACTTTCTCTTCTTGTGTTGAGGAGCAGATAAATGGGTCATGGCCTGTTGAAGTGGGGCTTTAATGATCTCGTGAATGGTGGCTATCACTTCAGGTTCAATCAACATTTTTTTTGAATTTTGGATCTCCTCCATACAAGGGAGGAGATCAAAATTAGCATACACACGAGAATTGCCAAGAGCAGTCTGCACAGTGGCATCCTCGGGGTTAAAGGTGGGACATGTGGTGAATGACTGTGTGGGAAAATGGTTTGGCAAGAGTGCCCTCTCCTCACAAAATGAATCAACAATGTGTCTCCCGAAATCTTTTTGGATTTTTAAAATTTTCTCTTTTTTTTGTATTTTGGGTGATTGCAAGCTCTCATGATTATTCTCAAGTGAATCCATATCCTCAAATAGTAGAGCAGCGTTTTGGCTCTTATTTTTGTTAAATAGAGATTGGTAATCCTTGAATTCATATGCTCCATCATCTGGTTCAAGGTCTCAAGTGGAAATCATAAAAGATGACTCCAAAATCCCAGGATTGGGTGAGTGGAATGAGGGTGGGTGAGAGTCATCATCTGGTTCCTGAAATAATGGGTTAGGTAGATATGCACAAAAATCATGAGGAAAGTCCTCCTAGAAAAAGGAAGGTGGATTGGCTGTAGAGTGTGAGAAGTCCGCGAAGATCGAATTAAAATAACTCCAGTTGACCATCTCCGAAATAAAAGACGGGATCAGGAGAGTACGAAGGTCAAATCAAAAGATGTGAAGAAAAAGGCGCAAATGCGCAGAAGGATATAGTATGCACACAAGAAATCAAACATAAAACAAACCCCAGTTCACCAACTCAACGTAATGTGAAGACCGTGAAGGTTCGGTCAATTATCTTGTCAGTTTTTAGAGCATGGCGAGAATACAATCTATCAGAGCGGTTAGAACGAGCTGTTAGGAACCCAATGCTCCCAGGAGATTATCCCAATCTCACAACTAGTTTCTCCCAAGCAGTATGGGTGCGGACTGTTTACCGGCTACCCCATCTGCCCACTCTACTAAGGAAATTCCGGACTGATTACCGGCTAGACAGTGAAGTCCTTATTGGAGAACAACTAATCACAAGACAATAGTATGAAGAGAGTTCGGGTGTGGTTCTATCCTAGTGTGCGGGTCACTCTCTCGCTGAAGCAAATCAACCAAGGAGGGGGTTACTCTCCCAAAAAGAATGATTTTTTCCTTACATTTATCTTAAGGTCGAGTTTTCTTTAGCAGTTTTGATTTTTAGGCAGTTATCACTTGGTTTGAGTATTTTCAATGAATAGCCTAACGAGTCTCCAATTTTCTTTTTAACTTATGTGAGTGAAAACAAGGAAGGAGATCGGAAATGCCAATGTACGATTAAACACAATGATGCATGCAGGGGTTAGAGATGCGTACCTTGTCACCAGCACTCTACAAGCAAGTGACCCGCACACAATTGATATACAGAAAAATAAACTAATCTATATGCAAATGCAAGTGAACCATCATAACAATAGCTTCTATTAGCGGGCAAAAACAAGTTAATTTAACTAAGTTCAATTATGCTCTATAGATATAAAAGTTCTTTTTAGGGGGTTTGGACCTATTTAATTACATGGCTTAAGCAAATTAACTAAAGCAATCAACAGGTAGCTCAACAAATCCGCGTGAAACAAAGAAAAATAAGGCAATGAAAACAAAACCGGTGAGGTCCCCCAAGTGCACCGGCACTTGACGAAACAGACCCCGCAACAAATGAATGATCGTTTTACAAGGGTTCAAATGCCAGAAAAAAAAATAAAAAAGTCTTTTTTGTCTCCTTTAATTCTTCTTCTCCTCCTCTCGCGCTATTTTGCAGCTTGGTGAAGAATCAATCACCTCCGCGTCGCTTGGGTGCTTCGGCTCTCCTAGGATCGCCTCCTTCGCTCTGCGGGCCCTCGCAAGAAATAGAAAAGAGAGAGCGTGTAAGAAACACAATTATCAAATATGAGAAAAAAATGTAATAAATGCAGTAAATATGAACAATGAATCAGTGTGGCAAATATAAACAGATATGTACAACCAAGAATAGCTGGTCAAAAGAGAAACCTAACTACCCTCGCCATGCCTCTCCGGCAACGGCGCCGTTTTATTACTCAGGATTTTTTATGGGTTTTAATTATATTAATTATGAACAATGTCGTTACAACCCAACCAAGCGTCAAACAAACATTTTTTTCTTTCTCAAGCTAAAAAAATAATTACAATAATAATGAATCGAGAGAAATTTTTGCTACTTATTTACTTGTATAGCAAAATGATCGAACTCAGGGAGGCTACAATTCTCAAGGGTTATTCAATTAATTGAAATTCATTTTAAAGAAAAAGGGAATCTCAAATGCAAACTATCTTGATTTGTTTGTGATTTTTTTGTTTTTTAGTTTCTAATTTTTTAATTTCTGATTTTTAAAATTTTAATGATTTAGATTTTTGCAATTTTTTATTTTCGAATAATGAGCAATATGCACAAGTAAAGAAATACACACACCACATTCTTTTTGTATTTTTCAAAATAGTCAGAAATATCCTAAAAAATCCAGAGAAAATAATTTTGGATTTTAAAGGATTTGAAATGTTTTTGGGAATTTTTATAGAATTTTCAGTTGTTTTTGTATTTTTAAAAATCAAACAGTGTCTAAAAATAATTTAAGTGCTCAAAACTCCTGAAAATTATTTCTATGCTAAAATATAGACAAATATCTACAAACAGGAACAGAAACATATTTTTTGGATTTTTCTATAATTAGTTATGATTTTTCTAATATTTTTGATATTTTTATTTTTTTTGGGTTTTGAAAAGAATTAATGCACAAAAATTTTCACAGAAATTAAAAGACAATGAAATACACTTAATCTTTTTTTTTCAAATTTTTAGAGCAATATTCAAATTTTTATGAATTTTTGAATTTCAAGAAGAGAAAATGACACTGTTTGGTATTTTTTAAAGATATCAATGGAAAAAAAATACAATGAAAATTATATGCTAGAAAGATACACACATCAGGCACGTAACATGATTTTTTCATAATTTATTAAGCAAGAAAAATATTTATTTAAATAAGAAAAATAAGCAAAATAAAGGTCTGGAATTTAGGGACTAGTTTACAAATAGTTTATTACTTTCGCAAAAAATAACAAAAATAAAATGCAAGAAAAATGTCACAATTTACCCAATAAATGCGTGCCAAGCACGTGATCTGGTTCTGGAATAGGACTTCTTTGTAATTTTCAGAACTTCTGAGAGCGTGACTATAATTTTTCCAATTTTTTTGACTCCTCCGTTAGGGTTACTATTTCCTTTTCGTCTTCACAAGTAGAGGTGGGAGGCACCGCAAGCACAAGGGGGGTCGCCGCCGCTGTGTGTCCTCTCTCAAGCTACACGCGGGTGGCTGCGGCTTTGAGCTATGGTGGTCCAACGGAGGAGCTTCAAGGTGAGATCAGCTCCAGGCTATTCATGGTTGGGTTCGAGTCGGCGCATGGTGGCGATGGAGGTCATCACATGAGGTGGCGATGGCATCAGTTCTACAGGAGATGCTCCAGGCGGTGCACTTGCGACGAGGCTGGGGCGCTACAGCAGTAGGACGATGGTGTCACAATGGTAGGCCTCACAAGGGCACGAGACGGTGGAGACTGCGGTGGCCACGCTCCTCGCAGCGTGTTGCAAAACTCCACCCGAATGGGGGCAGCGCTGGTTTGAGGCTGCCCGGGGGTTGCGACCTACGGTGCTCGGTAGGAAGCTTGGAGATCGCCCCCCACCCCCACGCGGATGTTGGGTTGGCGGAGACGATTGGTCGACGGGCTGGCAGTGTAGGGCGACGGGCATGCACAACCATTGGGTGGCGGCTTTTTTATTTTTATTTATTGTAAAGCAGAAACAGAAAAGGAGAGAATATTTTTAAAAAATAGAAACTGTAGATTTTTTATTATTTTTTATTTTTATTTAATCTTGCAAAATAAATGTTAGAAGAAAAGAAACAAAAAGAAACTATTTTTATTATATACATATTTTATTTATAAACAAATGAGGATGCGAGCACAACTGTTCGATCCCAAAATCAAAATGGAATGCGTGAACCGGAATCCGGCAAAAAATGAGGAATGGATCCGAGACTCTGGCCACTGTACGCGGCCGGAGTTGGAAGATTGTGTGAGGTAGTATAAGAACGCGAGTAGATCGAGATGTGAGATGAATGTGTGAGGTAGTATAAGAACGCGAATAGATCGAGATGTGAGATGAAAAATCGAGATCGATGGCGAATCAAGTTGTGATAGATTCTAAAACCTAGATAAAAAATGACGACAAAATGAAAATGCAAAAAGTAACTACTATAAACCTAGAATGAAAATAAGAGAAGAAAAATGTGGATCTCACCATAGGAGCAGAAAAGACGATGATCGCATCGACGAAGGCCGACTCGCTGTCACCAGACGTCTCAGAGGCTAGGCACCTCTCTGCGACAAGATAGCTCTTGGAGAAAAGGCTCCTCTCACCAAAGTTTGATCCTGTTGAAATGAGGGAGAAGGAGCCATATAAATAGAAAAATATAAGAATTCGAAATTCAAAAATTTGAAATGAGATAAAGATATAAGTAAAAAATGAAATGAGATAGAGATAATAAAGAGATTAATGTTAAAATTATTTACAAAAATTAATATTTGTATTTTTGTCACTTAATTAAATTGAATAAAAATGTTAATTTTTTATTTTTTGTGGTGGTTATTTAAGAATAGCAACTATATACATATAATATATTCATATGATACATTATATACATAGTCGAATAAAGAAATTAGTTTTTTTGTTTTAAAATTTTCATTTTTTTATTTTTGTTTTAAATAATTTGTAAAAATGTTTACAAATATTTACAAATACAATATGTACAAATAAATGGTGAAATTGCACAAACTACCACAGAAAACTGACTTTTCAATCGCAATTCTGAAAATTATGAAATCACAACCATTTTAAAGATAATTTAATTTAGAATACAATGGAATTGAGTTTGGTTCAATTTTAGTTCATATGGAGCCAGAATTGGTCTTTCAATTATCGCTTAGTGGCTTTTTCTAGGTGTGGTTGCTTTTATTCTATACATGATTTTATTTTGCAAACATTTTTATCAATTAGGAAACATTTTTATTACAACTTTTGTTTTGAAATTTATTTAATTTGAGGTTAATTGATGTACAAATAAAATAGTGTAGTATACAAAGATACACAACACACATTTTTGATTTTCTGATTAAGGACCCTATCTCCCCCTACTTTATTCCCGATCGATCAGGTCAAATCTTGACCTTCTCTCGAGGTTCGAGTCAGCCTGTATCTAGTAAATATATACAATCTTCTCTCCCTTTTTTCGTTTCTTTATTTTTCCTTTATTTATTTATTTATTTTAGGTTAAAATGGTAATAAGTGTACAATATTTAAACACAGATGAAAGTTAGTAAGAATATGGAGTTAGTATTATACACATGTGTTTTATAAGAGATTTTAAGCTAAAATAAATGAATAAAGATGATGAAATGTGGATTCATCAGTAAGGCGAAGAATATGGTGCTCCAACGTACTTGCTGGCATTCCTCCAGGCTCCCATAACCGTGTCAAGGGTCAGTGGAACTTCCTGGATGGCAGGAGATGCTCGTCGTTTCTTAGAGATGACTCGAAGGTGATAACGAATGTCAGTCAGGGTAACCTCGCTAGAGATGGAGCTCTAGAATAGAGATCTCCTTGAAGGCCCGACCATTGAAGAGTAAAGAACCTGCATGTGTTAGATGGACGATCGAAGCATGCATGGAATGAGTGCGAGCGAGGTGTGAGTGAGATGAGGACCTATTAGGGTGGAGAAAGGGGATGTCTAGTGGTTGCTCCGTCATGATGACTGATGAATCCATGATTCATCTACTCTATACGGATATCTTAACAAAACTCTCTTGTTAATTTACTAATAAAAACACCTAAATTGACTTAATTAACATTCACTAACTGTGCAAGAATTACGTCTAAAATATGTGAATAAATAAGCCCTGACTTTCCTCGACATTGAGCCTATTATTTTATGTACAAATACTAAGTATTTTATCTTAATATATTAATTAAGTCATCTACTAACTAGGTATAAAGAATCAAAAGCCAAAAAATCACAAAACTTAAAGAGAACAGAGGAGTCTGAACATGTATATTTTTTAAATACAACATCTTGTTTGGCTTTGTCTCAAAGTTTTCTTACCTTATAAAAATACATAAAAATTAGATTAATCTTGTATATATTATGTATATATTAATCTTTAATTAAAATCTAATTAAAAATATAAAATTATAAAACATAAAAATATAGGGGTTAATTACAAATCTAATACCTATGCCCAAATATATGAGTTACTTCCTCGTTCACCTGCACAGGAAGTATCGTGGATTGTGGACAAAGGCTCTAGACCACCTTAGAGGGTACAAACAACAAGAAATGGAATGAAGAGCTTCCAATGATGGCGATGGGTAAAGATTGAGAAGCTCGATTCGTGCAGAATTGAGAGGATCTGGGTGAGGGGAAAGATGATGAATATGTAGGGAAGTGAGATGAGGTGATTATTGGGATGGAACAAGGTGTTGAACAATGGAACAAAGACCAGGAGCTCAAGAGCTCTAGGGCACAGAATTTTTTGGGGTTCTCAATTTTTAGATAGGAATTAAAGGAATTAAAGGATTAGTTACACTAGAATGAAATTGCATGATAAAGAGTGAAGAAATGAACCTCACTTGTTGCTGGAACAGGGAGATGGAACCTCACGGTGGAGCTTTGCTGGAGATGGGGTTGAATCGCCTCGACACACTTCTCAACGCCTTGGAATCGATGAATGATCTTCCTATCACGAAGAATAATCTCCTGGGATACTTCTCAAGGGGTTACGTTGTGAAAAGGATGGGTTAAACTTGAAATGGAGGCTGTAGGAGAAGTTAAACAGAGAAAGAGAGGTGCGATTTTGCAAAGAGGATATTGCCTAGATCGATGAAAATCGATGGAATCTGAATTTAGGGCATGAAACTTGGATATCCAATCGCCAACTTTCATTTAGAGTTCAAGCATTTTGATCATTGGATTATTAGAAAAAGGGAGAAAAAGAAGGAGGAGACATGTCTAACAGATTTAAGGCTCCAGTAGGGGCAGTTGACCCGAGGTCAACCAAAGACCCCCTGGTTGGTCCACGTCAACCCATTAGAGGATAAAATAGGGAGAAATAAGTAATTAAATCAAAATAAAAATGTAGGTATTTTATTAAATAATAATTAAAACAGAAAAAATATTTCTTATTTTATGTACTATTTTAGGTAGTTTTTATTTATTTTTACAATCTTATCAATTATGTATTGATTTTTACAAGTATCCTTATAGGTATAATTACCTATGTTTTGTCTAATTAATTTTTTTTTGTATTTTTTGATTTTATTGCTATATATGCATGTTTTATATATTTATAGTATATTTAAATACATATTTACATATTTTATTGTATTTTTCTGATTGTATTTATTTACTCAAATAAATATGGGTATTTACATTATAGGTGTAATATACTTATAAATTTTATTCTACTATTTATTTAAATATATTTTTAATGGTTTTATTCTATGTTTATATTTTAATATAATTCAAATAATATTTATAATTATTTAAAATATAAGAAAAGTAAAAATATAAGGAGTAAATAAAATGAATAAAATAATCGAGTACATAATACAATGGGACCCTAGAAAGCTAGCTTTTGCATCTTAACTCTATTTTTAATGAAATCAACTTCATTAAATAGATAATTTAATTTTAAAAATAATAAAGCTAGTTTGGTTCATTTTAAGTTCATATGGAGGAGATATAGGTATGTAAAGTTATATTTACAACTTTTCCTTCATGTATCCCAAGTTCATTGTGCATTATTTTTGTGTGCAAATATTTTTATATTTCTGTATGTATTTTTGTGTACGAGTTTCATGGTGATCATTTTATAATTTGTGGTCTATAAAAGGATAATAAAATTGGGTAAAAATGATCATTTATTGATTAATTGAATTAGGGTTTTAAGTATATTCTTGATTGGTCCTATCTCCCCCTACTTTATTCCTGATCGACCAAGTCAATGTAGACATGGTCTCGGGGTTTAGGGTCAATTAGTATTACAATACTTGCTTTATTTTTCTTTTATTTTCTTTAATCATTTATTTTGTATTTATATACATGTATTTATGTACTTTTTACATATGATAGACAATGAGTAAATTTGTACAAGTTAGACGTATTTACATGTATTCATCTAGGAATTTAAAGATAAAATAAAGGAATAAAAAGGAATGAATGCGTGTTCATCAATTACTCAAATTCAAATAAGCATAGCTGAGAAAAAATGCAATACCTTGTCTAAAATTATCAATAAGGACTTGAAATTAAAAATAGATAATGACTTAATTAATCGAGCTTGTTAAACTAATTAAATGTATTCTGAAATTAATTATGCTTAACAATTGGTGAAAAACAAATCAAATTCATAACTTAAATTAAAAAATAGGTGGGATTTAGGAGTGGACCGTAGAGGGTAATAAGACTTTATATTTAATAAATAGAAAAGTTGAGAGGATAATTAGAAGAAAGTTTCAAATTGTAATATTAAATACCTGTTATTAACAATAAACACCTTTGGGTGAGAATTATTCCCACTTATCTTCCAATCTGGAGAGCAATTTTTTGAGCCGAATTGGATTTATAACATCAAAGCTATATGCCTAGAAGTTACCAGTGGTCCAGATTTACTGTTTTAATACTCTCACCGTTTATATGGGGCTGCTTCCGATGGACAACCAACATGGTTGCCCCCACCCTCATTTTTACGGTATTTTTTATTTTTTTCAAAAATATCACTATGTGTATTCATCTATATATTCCTTCTATATGTCATTCAAATTTCGTCATAAACAGGGACTCATATGCCCTCCATCTAGAACATGTACGATTACAACAATTCCAAGACCGTTAAAATTACCTATTCTAGATGAAAGGCATAGTAGTCTCTATTTCTGATAAAATTCGAATGTCATATAGGATGGATATATGGATGAATATACATGACTTTATTTTTCAAAAAAAAAAATAAAAAAATTATGGAAAATGGGGCGGGGGCAGCCATGTTGGCTGCCCCCTCCCATTTTCCGCATTTTTTATTTTTTATTTGAAAAATCACCATGTATATTCATCTATATATCCCTCATATATGCCATTCGAATTTCATCAGAAACGGTGACTCCTATGCCTTCCATTTAGAACATATAATTTAACGGTCTTATAATTGTTGTAATCGTACATGTTTTAGATAGAAGGAATAGGATTTTCTGTTTCTGACGAAATTTGAATGACATATAGGAGGGATATATAGATGAATATACATGGTTACACACACACGCACGCACGCACACGCACGTGCACGCGCACGCACGCACACACATACTAGTTATGTATGTATGTATGTATGTATGTATGTATGTGAGGGCGGGGAGTTTGTTTTGAGTAACAGTCAAGTTGGTTGTTACACATGGCAGTTTCCCTCCATTTTTATTTTTTCTCGAAAATAAAATCATGTATATTCACAGATATATCCCTCCTATATGCCATTCAAATTTCGTCAGAAACAGAGACTCATATGCCCTCCATCTAGAATTACAACAAATTTCAAACCCTTAAAATTACCTATTCTAGATAGAGGGCATAAGAGTCTCTGTTTCTCACGAAATTCGAATGACATATATGAAGGATATATAGATGAATATACATGATGGAATTTTTGAAAAAATAAAAAAATAGGCGAAACTGCTACGTGTAATAGCCAACTTGGTTGTTACACAGAATAGCCTCCTCTCTCTCTCTCTATATATATATATATATGAATAAAAATGTGGTTGCTCTCTGAGATGAGCTAACAGAGTGCTCCCACCCATATTTTTAATGGTCTTAGAATTGATGTAATCGACATGTTCTAAAGGAAGGGCATACGAGTCTTTGTTTCTAACGAAACTTGAATGGCATATTGGGGGGGGGAGATAGTGATGAAAATATAAATTATTATTTTCCAAAAAAATGAGAGAAAAATAGGGGTAGGAGCAGCCACATTTTACTCGGAGTAAAATGCAGCTGCTCTCTTCGAGCAACCAAAGGCTGCTCCCACACATTTTTTCTCATATTTTTTTTAAAAAATTTATATTTTCATCACTATATCCCCCTAATATGTCATTCAAATTTCACCAGAAACAGAGACTCCTATACCATTCATCCAGAAAGGTAATTTTAACAGTCTTATAATTGTTGTAATCGACCTATTATAGATGGAGGGCATGAGAGTATCTTTTTTTGATGAAGTTTGAATGTCATATTAGGGAGATATAGTGATGAAAATATACATTTTTATTTTCCAAAAAATAAAAAAATGAGAAAAATAGGGGTGGGAGCAGCCCGTTAGCTGCTCCTTGGAAGGAGCCAACGAGCTGCTCCCACCCACATTTTCTCCATTTTTTATTTTTTTTTTCAAAAATAAAAATTTATATTTTCATAACTATCTCTCCATAATATACCATTCAAATTTCATTAGAAATAGAGACTCCTATGCCCTCCATCCTAAAGAGGTAATTTTAACGGTCTTAGAGTTGTTGTAATCAACCTGTTATGGATGGAAGGCATATGAGTATCTGTTTCTGACGAAATTTGAATGACATATTAGGAGATATATTGATGAAAATATACATTTTTATTTTACAAAAAATAAAAAATGAGAATAAATAGTGGTGGGAGCAGCCCGTTGGCTCCTCCCACCCACATTTTTTCTCATTTGTTATTTTTATGAAATATATATATATATATATATATATATATATACATATTTATCACTATCTTCTCCTAATATGCCATTCAAATCTCGTCAGAAATAGAGATTCTTATACCCTCCATCTAGACCATTTAATTTTAATGGTCTTAAAATTGTTGTAATCGACCTGTACTGGACGGAGGGTATAGGAGTCTCTGTTTCTGATGAAATTTACTGGCATATTAGGAGGATATAGTGACGACAATATAAATTTTTATTTCCTAAAATAAATAAAAAATGAGAAAAAAATGGTGGGAGCAGCCCGTTGACTGCTCTGGGCTGCTCCCTCCAACATGTTTTCCCCATTTTTTATTTTTTGGAATAAAAATTTATATTTTCATCACTATCTCCTCTAATATGCCATTCAAATTCCGTCAGAAACAGAGACCCCTATGCCGTCCATCCAGAACAAATAATTTTAACGGTTTTAGAATTGCTTTAATCGATCTGTTCTGGATGGAGGACGTATGAGTATATGTTTCTGGCAAAATTTGAATAGCATATTAGGAGGGATACTGTGAATAAAATATAGTTTTTTTAATTTTCCAAAAAAATAAAAAAATGAGAAAAAATAAGGATGGGAGCAACACATTAGCTACTCCCAGGAGCAGTCACGTTTTACTATATATATATATGATTGTCCTTTTTGGGTTATATAATCATATCAAGGAAAAGTGAGAGGTTGAGAGTTGAGAACCATGTACTGATATGCATGGACATATACTAATATGTAGGCCACCATAGGGCTTTTTTTAAAAAAAAACCATACATTGTCTTTGCAGGTTGTTTGGTATATATAAGGGAAATTGTTGCTTGATAAACCAATATAAATTGGGTGTACATGTATATGAAGGTGAATTTGTGGTTTTAAACACCTATATAGTAGAGGTGTACCAAAAATACTGTTGTATTTAAAGCTAATGTAATTAGATTTTAATTTGATAAACATATGCATTTATGTTGAGAAATAACTTAGTTTAAATTAAGAAACGAAATGACATTTGAGGAAAAGTTGAGAATTCCCAAATTTGAAACAAAGTGAATTTTTGGGTGGAAGTTTAGTACAACATCTAGTGTTTCTAAATTTCTGGTAGGCTTATATATGAGTTTACACCCCAATCTCTTGTAACAATAGTAGAGAGGAGGAATGGAAGATCACATATGCACGCGCTCCGCTCCGACTCTGGTTCCAGAGAGTCATCTGGGATCTCGATACATTTGTCACAAGTTTCATTAGCGAGTCGAATAAATTACTTCTAAGGATTATTTGTGATTCAATGTGACATTGAGGGAATTCGATTCGCCTCCAATGGCTCTGATCTAACAATCGTTTCAGAGCTCGAAAAAGCGCCCATTGGGAGCGTTTTCAGAAGATGAAAAGTCACGCCCTTGGTCTTTTCATACCCTCCCCCATGTACGCCATTTTCTTTACTTGTAAGAAAACTCTCTCATCGTCTCTTGCTCTATGTTCCACTACAACTGCAACCTACCATTCTTTTTCTTTCGGTTGCAGTTATTTGAGGTACTTTCGAGTACGACCTCGTTGGTGTGTACAGATGACGATCGTGTGCTATTGTATCTTGGGAGCGGATTGCCAGTACCCTTGCACCGATATTGTGGGGTGACATCCTCTCCAATGATAGTCTGTAATGGGCACTTTGATTATCTCTATTCTGATATTTTTATCTTTTTATTTGCCGGAATTGATTTTTTGCTTTGTCTTTCCTGGATCTCACCCTAGAATGATGTATAATTGATTTGATTGGTTCCTACATGCATTTTGTAATTGAATTATGAATAAGAAATGCATGCTTGTTAACTTGTTAATCGATGCATTTATATTGATTCTCATGAATATGGAAAATTACTATTTATTGTATACCTTGATGTTTTTGTTAATAACAATCTTAGAGAGGATATCCAAAAATAGAATTAAAATCATGCCGGACACCATGTTTAAATCGAGGATAGATATTACCGATATGCCCGACAAATTCAGTGGTCAAAAAAATATCAAGCATTGGCAATAACAGATGAAAATCTGGTTAACTATCATAGGATTAATCTCGATGCATGAAACTAAATGTCCTACAGTGGAAAACACCCGATAGCCAGAAGTTGCGATCTGCTTTGAAGGAATGTGACCGTATATGTCATGGCTGCATCTTGTTGGCTCTGTCCACCATGTTGCTTGACGTATACTGTTCGTCCACATAGACTACGAAGAAGCTATGGAAAGAACTACACCAAAAGTATAATACCAAAGATCTTGTTATTGAGAAATACTCTATTGCTAAGTTTCCATGGGCGAAGGGAAGTCAGTTTCCGAACAGGCATACGAGTTTTTACTCTTGTTCCATGGTCTAGAAGATGTCGAGATGAAACTTCCAGAGAAGTTTGAGGTCATGTGCATCATAGAAAATTTCTCAAGTCTTGGCAAGACTTCGGTATGACCCTTAGATATAAAAAGGGAAAATTTTCTATAGACGACTTGATGACAATCGTCTTAGAATAGGAACATAGGAAATAAAAGCATGTGATTTCTGTTAATGTTCAGGTGAAGGTTAATTTCATTACCTCGAAGGGCAAATAATAAGATGAGAAAGGGTAGTAACAACAATAAAATGAAACCAAATAGCAAGATCCAGGAAAAGGCAAAGAATAAACCATGCTGGCATTGTAATCATGTTGGTCATTGGAAGAAGGGTTATCCGTCCGTAAAGGCTCAATCTAAGGTTACAAATGGGAGTTCACAAGTCAATATGATCACTGCGGGACTTGGGGTTAGTGAAGGGTATGTTTCTATAAAACATGAATTATAACATATTTATTCTAACACAACTTTGTTTTCTTCTAATCATAGCGGTGGGAGTGTGAAGATAAGGAACAATTCTACGACCATGATGCTAGAGTCATGACAAGTCAATTTATATTTTCCTATGGATGTGTCTAGACTTTGCACATGGTGCTGTATGTCCCTGACGTGCAGAAGAATGTTTTATCTGTCTCCATTTTAGTTAGAAATAGTTTTGATTTGAACTTTAAATATAATAAAGTTGTCATTCTGAGACGTGTTATTTTTTTATAGGAAAAGCTAGTTGGTAGATTTTGATTTGTTGTTTAGAATTAGATGTGATTTAGCAAACATTGATTCAATGAATGTTTTGAATTTTGAATATTCTGATACTGTGTCTCATGTTGTTAATAATTTAGAATTTTGTGATCCGTGGCATGGTAGCTTGAGACATGCGAACTTAAATTCAATTAAAAGAATGATGAATTTAGAGTTGATCTCTAAACACACCGTTGATAAAACACAAAAATGTGAAATTTGTGTGTAAACTAAGAAATCTAGGAAGTCATTTCAGTCTGTCTCAAGAGATAGTGAGATCTTGAATCTAGTGCACACAAACAACTGTGAGTTTAATGGTGTGTTGATCATAGACAATACGAAATACTTTATCACCTTTATAGATGACAATAAATACTGCTATGCGTATCTAATGAGAACCAATGACAAAGCCTTGGAGAAATTACTTAATTTTAAGAATCAGACTGAGACACAAACAAGAAAAATGCTTAAATGCCTGAGGTTAGACAGGGTATGTCAATATACTTCTACCTTGTTTAATGAACAATGCATGTTGTTTGGCATAATTCTTGAAGTTACCGCTCTATATTCACTGCAATCAAATGAGATAGCAGAATGAAAAAATAGAATCTTAACTGACATGATCAATCCTCTCCTACAGAGTTCTTGACTTCTAACCTATATGTGGGGAGAGGTGTTGAATATGGTTTGTCATATTTTGAATAGGATCCCTCCAAGACATATGGAAAAGTGTTCTTTTGAATTTACGAGAAATATGAAATCAAGCTTAGGTATCTCAGAGTGTGGGGCTGTCTCGCTAAGGTTTTAGTCCTAGATCAAAAGAGAAAGAAGCTAGGTCCTAAAATTATTAATGTAGCCTTATTATGTTATCTGGAAAATAGATATGCATATAGATTCTTATAATTCGGTCCAAGATATCGAACATAGATATCAACACTATTATTGAACTCTACGACGCTACCTTCTTTGAGGATGTCTTCCAATGAAGACTCGATTCCTCAGAATATGACTAATGATGTTGCCTCCACATTAGGATGTATTCCAGATCAAGTGGAAAGGGTAACGAATGTATGGGTTGAGACTCAACCAGAACCCAATGATCTTTCAGAAGAGATTGAGCCAAGGAGGAGTAAAAAACCATGGATAGCCAAGGATATTGTTAGTAACTTTGATGTCTACCAGATCAAGGGTGATCCACTAGTTACAAAGAAGTCATGGCTTCATCTGAATCAAAATAATGGAAGGAAGCCGTCAAATTTGAGATGGATTCCATTATGACTAGTGGAACTTGGGAACTAGTTGATTTACTCAAACGGTGCTCTACCATTGGGTGTAAATGGGTGTTTAAAAGAAAGCTTAAGTATGATAGATCAATTGAAAGGTGTAAAGTGAGATTAGTTTCTCAAAGCTATAGGAAAAAGGAAGATATCGATTATTTTGATACATATTCCCTTATGACTAGGACGACCACAACCGAATGCTTATAACATTGTCATATGTATATGATCCCTTTATCCACCAGATGGATGTGAAGATCGCCTTCTTGCATGGCGTCTTAAGGAGGAGATCTACATGGATCAACCTGATGGGATTGCGACTCTTGAGAATGAAGGAAATGTTTGCAAGCTTTTTTAATCCCTTTATGGATTGAAATATCTACCAAAGTAGTGGAATGAAAATTTTGACAAAACTATTTTGTCATGTAGATTTAATGTTCATGAATCTGACAAATGTGTCTATTCTAAGGTGAAAGGTGATGAGTGTGATGTCTTGTGCTTATATTGTGATGAAATACTATTATTTGGATCACATGTGAGGATTACTAATGAGACTAAAGCATTCCTAAGTAGCAAATTCGAGATGAAGGATATGGGTATTGTTGATGTGATCTTGGGCCTCAAACTGACAAGGACAGTTGATGGGATTGCAGTTTCTCAATCTCACTATGTTGAGAAAGTACTTGAGAAATTTGGATATCAAGATTGCAAAGCTGCAAGCACTCCTTTTGATTCATCCAAAACATTATTTAAGAATTAGAGTGGAGTACCTGTAGCTCAGATAGGGTATTCACAAGTGGTAGGAAGCTTAATGTATCTTGCAAATTGCACGAGACCTGATATCTCATTCTCGGTTGCAAAGCTAAGTAGGTACACGAACTGTCCTGACCGTACTCATTGGAAGGCTCTAGATTGAGTACTGAAGTACTTGAAGAGAACTATTTCCCTTAGTTTGCATTATGGTAAGCATCCATGTGCATTAGAAGGATATATTGATGCAAGCTGGATAGGGAAAATCGAGGAGTATGGGGGTAATGGTGTTACTAGGTATGTCTTTACCCTTGGGGGTGGTGCAGTCTCTTAGAGGTTTGTGAGGCAGACCATTCTAGCTCAGTCTACCTTTGAGGTTGAGCTGTTTGCTTTGGATACAACTGGAATTGAGGTTGAATGGCTAAGGGAACTTCTTTATGAAATTCTCATGTAGGTCAGCCTGTTCCTGCGATCTTGGTACATTGTGACAACATGGCCACAATTGCTAAGATCAATAGTTCAAAGTTGAAAATAAGGAGACACATACAAATCAAACTTAAGATGTTAAGAGATTTTATTTTTAGAGGACTATTGGCTGTGAATTTTGTTGGATTCAAAGATAACATGGCAGATCTGTTGACTAATGGACTTGATAGATCTTTAGTTCTAAAGTCTAGTCTTGGGATGTGACTGACATCCATTGGGAGTTCCTTTATAGTAGCAACCCAACCTCTTTGTGTAAAGATCCCACAAAATAGGTTCAATGTGATAATAATAAGATGTTTGGAGAATTGATTAACACTCTTATTTTAATTCTTATGCATGAGTATCTTATCTATGTAAGCTTGAGTGTCATTTAAACTAGAAGTTTAGGAAGAGCGTAGGCTCTGAATGAGTTTATGATTTTGGACAGGATATTAGCCGTGCATCCCTGAAGAATGCTACCTATGTGAGTCTTACTATAGACCACAGTTAGTAGGATATTTTTTTTTGACCAGAAAAGGGGGAAACACGCATAGGTGTCCGCCCCAATAATATTAAAAAATATAATTACAACAACGAAGACTCGAGTAGAGTCCGAGCATGGTGTACAACATTCTCAATATAAAATCTCTCCGAGCGAAAAATTACACCATTCCTGGCAAACCATAATGCCCATAAACCTGCAACTGGTAAGAACTTCTCCATATTTGGACGGAAACGCGAGTTGAGGAGGGATTCCCAGAAAGCTGGCATGCTGGTTATGATCCAACCAAGCCACATCCAATGCCCGCCAGAGATCCTTCGCCTTCTCACACTGAAGAAATAGGTGTTCAACGGACTCTAACATTGTTCCACAAAGGATACACGAGTTATCCTCTGAGCGAAAAAATCGAGCTCTCCTCTCCCTTGTGAGGAGCCTCCCATGTCTAAGAAGCCACATGAAAACTTTAATCCGTGACGGAACCTTTAACTCCCACATCATTCTGTAAATCTTGTCCAGATTGTGTTCAGATGGTTCTGGTCCTCTGATCAACATATTATAGGTCTTCTTGACAGTGAATTCGCCTTCTCTCCAAACCCAATGGTCAGCACCCAATGTGGGGCCCTCAATTGTAGATAAATATTCCATCAACTGTAGAAGATCATGCCTGCGACGTTCAGAGAATCCGCTTGTAAAAGTAGGTGCCCAATTACCATTAGCCCAAAGATCAGCGACATGAGCATTTTTATCATCTGCTACAGCAAAAAGACGTGGAAAGCGAGAAGCCAGAGGTCCATCTCTCGACCAATCGTCAATCCAGAAAAGAAAGCTGCAGCCATCACCTAATCGAGGACGAAAGAGATGGGGAAAATCAGGAAGCACTGAACGAATACCCTTCCACAACGCCGATTCAAACCTCATGGTTCGCGGACCACTAATCGAGTGCGCATCAGCCCCATAAATATTACGTATCAGCCTACAACATACGTCCTCGTTATCACCCCAAAATCTCGCAGCCCACTTGAGCATAAGAGCACGGTTCATCAACTCCAGCCTTGGAATACCGAGCCCACCATCCTCCTTAGGCAGAGTAACAGTCTCCCAATCTACAAGGTGTATAGCATGTCCAACACCGCCTGTCCTCCCTCAAAAGAACCTCCTCATAATCTTCTCAAGCCGATTTCGAACCCCCACTGGAAGAATTCTTGTTGAGATAAAGAATATAGGGATTGCCGCCAGGACTGCCTTCACAAGAACCATGCGGCCACCACGTGAGAGCAAGGAGCTCTTCCATCCCGTCAGTTTCCTTTCAAGCTTCTCCACTACCGGGAGCCAATATGAAAGATGAATGCGACCACAACCTAATGGAAGGCCCAAGTAATTAATCGACCTCTGACTGCAAATACATCCCAGCTCTAAACTACAAGCATCCACCTCTTCCGCTGATAAACCAAAGGGGATCATGCTAGACTTTTCTCTATTGATCTTAAGACCAGAGAGTTCTCCAAAAATCTCCAACACCAATGACATTCCCCTCACCTCAGCAGATCCGCCCTCAATGAAGATGATAGTATCATCTGCGTATTGGAGAACTGGAAGGGAGATGTCACCCATAGAGTAGCCCGCTGTAAGGCCACGTGTCACCACTTGATTAACCATACGAGGCAGGACATCTGCCGCTAACACGAAGAGGAGCGACGCCAATGGACACCCCTGACGAACCCCCCGCTGCGGCTGGAAGAAACCACCCTCAGGATGGCCGTTCACCAAGACTGAATAAAAAGCAGTGGTCACACACCTCTTCATCCAAGAGATCCACAAATCAGAAAAACCCCTTTTGGACATGGCAGAACATAAGAACTGCCAATCAATACTATCGTAGGCCTTGGAGAAATCTACTTTCCACAGCACACCTCGAACTTGTCGCCTCTGCCAGTCTGCTATAATCTCAGAGGCCATCACAAGACTGTCTCCAATCTGTCTTCCTGAGATGAAAGCTGATTGTACTGGAGAAACTAGATCATTAAGAACCACACCGAGCCTCTCTGCAAGGACCTTGGCAATAATAAGATAGATAGCATTAGAGAGAGCGATGGGACGATAATCCTCGGCACGTTCTGATAACTCCTTCTTCTGAAGAAGAAAAAGAAGGGCTTTATTGATTCTGTTAAACCCTGCATTATAGCTTCTAAACTCCTCCAAAACAGCAAACACGTCGTCTCCCACCACCTCCCAGAATTTCCTGTAGAAACAAACTGGAAAACCATCCGATCCAGGGGATCCATCACCATTAAATGCGAACACAGCCCATTTTAACTCCTCCTTACAGAATGGTCTCACCAAGTGCTCACTCTGCTCAGGAAGCAGAATCGGTGCTCCTGACCCCGCCCACCTCCACGTCCTCGGAACCACCCTTCTCGAGAGATTCCTGAAGTAGTTCACCATCGCCCGTCCAATCTCCTTCTCTCCCTTCACCCTCGACTCCCCCACCACCACAGATCGGATCAGATTTCTCCTTCTTCTTCCACTTGCGACCGCGTGAAAGAATTTTGTATTCGCATCTCCTTCTCTGATCCACTTTTTCTTAGACCTTTGCTTCCACTCCGCCGCCCTCTTCTTATCATCCAGAGAAACAACCCTCAAATATTCACATCTCTCTTTCAGCTCATCTTCCAACAAATCTCTGACGTCTTCTATCCTGTCTAGCCGAGCAATCCCCTCCTCTGCTAACGATCTGCCAACCCTCCTAGTCTCTCTCACCTCTTTTTTGAACTCACTTAGCTTCTTCCTCAAGCTTGCTAATTTCTGCGATAGACGAGAAGCAGCTGAACCCTCAACCTCCACAGACCTCCAATGATCCGTAACCAATCCACGAAAGCCATCTTCAAGTAGCCATGACCTCTCAAACTTGAAATAAGAACGTGGGGCATCCCCAACACCAGAGTCTCAAATGAGAGGTGAATGATCAGCTCTAGATCTCGATCTCGAGGAAACACCACACATGGGGAATAACTGCAAAGCCTCAGAAGAAGCCAAGAAACGATCTATTCTAGATCGAGATCCAGAACTTCTCCAAGTGTATTTGATGTCACTTGCATCAAGAACCTCCATTTGCAAATCTCCAACCAGGTCCACAAAAGCTTCCGACCCCGGATCCTGACCTCCCCTTAGCCCTGGCCTGTCAGTAAATAGCATTGTGACATTGAAATCACCAGCTACAATCCATGCCGTCTCAGGGAACACATCTCTCACGCGTCTCAACTCAGCCCAGAGATTTCCACGAAGCGAGTGATCATTTGGTCCATAAATACAGGATAATACTACTCTGGACCCCTGACTCCTCATGAGAAGCTCAACTGTTAGCACAAAAATACCCTTTCTCTCTGTCAGGGATTCGAATATGTCCCCATCCCATGCAATAGCAACATCACCAGAACTGCCCACTGCATTAAGCACCGAGAAATTGTTAACGCGCTTTAGTCTGAGAGAGCTCCACAACAAGTCTGTACAATCACTGAGTTTCGTCTCCTGCAAAAAAACGACATCTACTAACCAGTCGTTCAGAAGGGATCCCACAGCTCCTCTCTTCTCTGGGTTTCCTAACCCCCGCACATTCCATGAGGCCATCTTCTTTTACAAACGTCTGCTTTCCCGATGACGGGGATCACATCCGCCACCTTAGCCATATTCAATTTCTCCGCTCCCCTTTGTGAAACATGTGAAACAACAATAGTAGGCTCCCCGCTCTTTCTAGATTTCTCCTTCTGAGGTCTGTAGCGCTTCCTTCGGTGATGCCCATCGCCCCCTACACTTGATCCCTCACTAGAGCCATGTAAGGCCAATTCTGAAATTGTTTCTTCGTCGCCGCCCTCACGATCGCCCCCCACTTCCAAACTCTGAGACATCAAATTAGCAACTCTACTACTCCCAAAAATGGGGTTTTCCGGAACATAGAAGCACGACAGGTCCACTGTCAGCACACCATTGGCTACGCAAACCTCCGGAGTTTCAGTATCGCTGCACACAATCGGATGAGGAATGTTTATAGGAGGGCCGTCAGAGGTATCATGGTCGCAATTATTGAGCTGAATGCTAAGATGATTGTCGAGTGGCGGTAGAGGCCTCTCCGAGCTTTGGTTTAAGAACAAGACACCAACATCGTCTAGAGCGTTGCGTGGATCCGAACAAAGGAGTTGGAAGCTGTGGCCATCTGGTAGTTGTGTGCCACGCATATCACATGTCTCAGGAATTTGTGCAAGATTCCCAGAATTGCCGGAAACCCCCTCCTTTGGGTCCAAGACGAACGACAAATCCTGTTTGAACGGTTCCGAAAACGAGTGACCTTAAGTGGTCAGCAACCGCACCCCGGCCGTTTCGCGGCCGGCGGTTGCGAGATGACCGGATACGGCGGAAGGGCGTGAGGTTGAGGGGCGGACGGCTCGAGGGGCTAGCGCCCTATTAATAGACTCCTAATGGAGAAGAAGCCAATCATCGGAGCAAAAACACCTCGAGTTTGGGAGCCCCCAACCATCTATCTCCCATATTCTCCATCTCTCTCGCTCTCTCTCGCAGCCGAAGAGAAGAAGGCGTACCTCGACGAGTCCCACACTGGTATCAGAGCACAGCTAATCCGCACGTCGATGCGCCTCAGATCCCGACCGTGTGCGCTGTGATCTCCTTCGAGGCAGGCAGCGGCGGCGTGAAGAACCCTAAGGAGAGGACACGGCAGCGACAGCGTCTTTTGGTGAAGAACCCTAACGCAAGACGCAGGTTCTTTCTTTCTGTTTATTTTTTTTCACATGAATGCCATTTGCATTGTATCCATCTCACTCGACCAACATCACGTGAAAGTTTTTTAAGACTTTATTCCCTTTTTTTTAATCACGTGAAACCCCCTACTTGTCAGAGTCATCATTATACCCTTGTCTTTTTGTGAGAGACCCTTGCACCATTTTTTTTACATCATGTTGGCTTCTGCGTTTTTTTATTCACGCGTTTACATCCGTTAAAAAAAAGGGAGGAACTTCGGCCCTTATTGTTTAATAGAGAAGCATGTATTTCTAGGTTGCCATTGTGATATCTTTAAAAGACCTTTTTTTAATCTTGTTTTCTTTTGATTTTTGTTTTTTTGCTCACCCGTTTAAAAGGGATTCTTGTTTCTGTTCAAGTTTTTTTGAAGTGTTAAAAAAAGTTTTTTTTATTTTTTTAGGTCCATTCCGTTTATCTCAAGGAAACATTTTCTTTGGTCGTTTTTTTAATCGTTTTAATCTAAGTTTTAATATTACCACATCATGTGAATGCCCTGAAAGGGGTTTGAATTGTTTGTTCACTATATCCTTGTTTGTTAAATAAAATAATAGAGGTAGTTTTTTTTGCAACTCAGACCTTTAATTGTCAATAAGTTTTCTAATCTATTTAGAAGTTCTTAGCAAGACCAGTAAACTGATTGAACAAGTCCGTGCAAGTTTATATTACATCAAATTTTTTTTGTTGCTTCTTTAAAAAAAAACTTTTGCATATTAGTCAAACTTGAATCAAAGCTTAATAGGACCTTGGTGGTATTTTCTTCTATCACCTTTAAACAAAACTCCGTTTTAATCACTCTTGTGAAATTACACAATCTCATACATTCCTATATTTATTTCTTTAGATCAACAAAAATGACAAGCAAGATGATTGCCACTGAGGTAGGGAAAATTGAGTACCTGAACGGTACCAATTACGAATTATGGAGTAGAAAGATCTACTATGGCATGCTACATGATAGCATACACACTATCATAGACAAACCTGGCCCAATCTTATCTGAGAATCCAACTGTGGATGAAATTAGGTCTCGCGAACAGTGGGAGAAAATAGATAATAGGGCTAGGAGCTTTATGCTGACCCATATGGATCTGAACCTGATTCGGGTCTTCGAGACCTGTGAATCAACTTACGAGCTCTGGACCGCGGTTAAGGACAATACCACTCCAAATCGGAGGTGAGCGTCCAGCTTCTTCTACACAAGTACAACTCGTGTAGAATGAAGGAATCTGAAAGCGTCCTCGAGCACGTGAACAAGATGATCGTGATGGCCAAGGATCTTGCGGCTGCTGATTGCGCGATTTCAGAGAGGATGCAAATCGCGACCATACTAGGAAGTCTCCCTCCATCATTCGACATGGTTGACACATCTCTGAGGATGAATGGCAACATTAAGTCCGTGACGGACTTACCTGTACAGTTGGCAATTGAGCAGGACCTCTCCAAACAAAGATCGAAAGCTGAGATCTTTGAGGTCGAGGAGGAAGAAGAAGCGAATGTCGTGCACGCGAAGAAAAGGCTAGGCCCCTCCAAGGTGAATTTCAAGGGAAAGAGTGGGAAATACCCACGCGGCTCTTGCTACGGTTGTGGCAAATATGGCCATTTCAAGGTCAATTGCCCCAATAAGAAGAAGCTGGGAAATTCTAAAGTACCTGAAAATAAAGGCAAGAAGAAGATGGAATTCGCGGCTACCGTGGAATGCAACTCCGTCATCACGGACAGTGATGGATGGTGGATCGACTTTGGAGCAATCAGACATATCGCGAAGATGAAGGAGGGCCTGTGGACTTCAAGAGCTGAGCAAAGGCGAACATAGGATCTTCATGGGGAACAACACCTACCTGGATGTGGAAGGTGTTGGGACATACAAGCTTGACCTGGGGGATAGCATTATGGTACTGAATGATGTACTATATGCCCCAGGGATACGTCGGAATCTGATATCTGTCCCAGTGCTGCTCAAGAAAGACTTCGAAGTTAGGTTTTATAATAAGCGTGTATCTATAGGCAAGAATAAGAAGGTCTATGCGATGGGAAGCCCGAGCATGACCTGTTCTGTCTTCCTATAATAACTTCTAGTGAATCAATGAATGTCTCTTCTGATTATTCCTTGTGTTGTTTGTCTGATTATGACTTGTGGCACATGCGACTGGGTCATCCAGGAAATTCTAAAATGGATCAAATGATTAAGGCAAATTTGTTGCCTAAAATCACGGGTGCAAGGACATTGCCCTGCGAACACTGTCTGACCGGTAAAATGACGAGAAAACCTTTCTCAACCAGAATTCGGTCAACGGAGTTATTAGGTTTGATCCATTCAGACATATGTGGACCACTGAGCGTCAGTACACATAGAAATAAGGAATATTTTATAACATTCATTGATGACTATTCGAAGTTCTCCTATGTCTACCTCTTAGGAAGAAAGTCGGAAGCACTTGAAAAATTTAAGAGATATAAGAAAGAAGTGGAGACCAGATTGGGAAAACCAATCAAGACTCTTAGGACAGATAGAGGTGGGGAATATACCTCAAAGGAGTTTGAGGATTACTGTATTCAGGCAGGCATTCGTAGGCATACTACAATGCCCTATACACCACAACAGAATGGTGTAGCAGAAAGAAAGAATCGAACTTTGATGAATGCAGTAAGGTGTATGCTTTCACACTCAGGACTCTCCAAGAAATTCTGGGGAGAAGCAGTGTTGACTGCGAACTATATACAGAATAGGATTCCCACCAAGTCCGTAGAATCAACGCCATATGAAATATGGAATGGGAGAAAGCCCGAATTGGGACATCTCCGGAAATGGGGATGTGTAGCACATGTTCTGGTACCGAGTCAGCTTAGAGACAAGCTAGACTTCAGAACATTAAAGTGCAAGTTTATTGGGTATAGTGAGAATTCTAAAGGATATAGGTTCTTCCATGAAACTAAAGGTCTGATCGAAAGTCGTGATACTACTTTCCTTGAAATTCATCAAGAAAAGGAGCACGAAGTAGAGGAATCAGATCCTCTGATTGTCTTACAAGACAATGAAGACGACTTGAGCATTAGACAAGAACTCGAGGATGATATTGATAAAGCCAAAATTCACGGAGTCTAAAAGTGGTGTCTCCCACAAGGCGGAGACAACCGTCGCTGTGATGACTCACAATGAACTCTGAACTAAAATCAACAATTAACCCACAATAAAGATCAATAAATTAGAGCTAATGTGGAGTTAAAATTTATTTTTAACTCTGCACAAATGGTGTATAGTGTCAAGTATGCAGAGAGTTCGAACACAGGGAGCAAACAAGGTAGTTCAAGCAAAAATGTGCTCAAGTGTGTGTGTGATGTGTCTACACTAAGCAATCAAGCAAAGGAAATGTTTTTGTGGGTTTTTAGTTTTTAATTAATTAATTTTTTTTGTTTATTTTAATTTTTAATTTTTGTATTTTGATTTTTAATTTTCTGATTTTTATATTTTATATTTTATATTTTTTTTAGTTTCTTTTTCAATATTGGAAAGTAAACACAATGTAATAAAAGGCAAGATGAAATATTTATAAAACTAAGTAAAAATCACCAAAAATTCAGAAATTAAATGTTTTTAGTCTTTTTAGGATTTTTTTACTGTTTTTGTGATTTTTGGAGGTTTTTCAAAGTGTTTTTGATATTTTTAAATACTGAAATAAAGCTAAACAGTGGAAAAGAGACTGGCTGAGAGTAAAATGAGATTTAAAAATAGCAACCAGTATCTAACAATTTTCACACTATTTTTCAAATAAAAAGGACAAAATAAGGAATAAACAGGAACTGAGTTTTTGATTTTTGGAGTTTTCTACTATTTTATATATTTTTTTGAAGTTTTTGAGTGTTTTTAAATTTTTAGTGTTTTTCTTTTGAGATTTTTAATGATTTTTGGACTGACACTAAAATAGAATAAAATAGACACTAGGTGATTTTTTTGGAATTTTTGGAGGTGTTTTAATATTTTTTTGGTATTTTCTAAGCTAGACAGTACACAAAAAGCAAGTTTTTGATTTTTAATAAATATGAAAATAAAGTAAAATCAAAAACTAAATATGTGGCGTCAAAGTACACATGTCCAGGAGCTTAAGTCTATTTTTGTGGAATTTTTTGAGTTAAAATGATAGGTCGAATAATTAGAGCAAACATCCAAACATTAAACAGTCCTAGCAGGGGTATATGTGCAATATCTAAAACATCCAGGGGCATACATGCAATTTTCCACAAAATATTGAACTTAATATTAAATTTATAGCACCAAAAAGCAATTACAAAAGCCGCCTGGGCCTCTTAGAAATTTGCCCACCAGGGCGCGTGACTTGCACGCGCCTGGCGAGGACTGAAGCGTAATTTCTCAAACCCTGAGGGCCTACTTGCAAAATAACCAAAAAGTTTATACTGGATACGAAAGTTTAAGGACTAAAACAAAATACACAAGTGTCCGAGGGTTCCTCTGCAAAATGCCCACACCTCACGTGTACAGGTCACGTGAGGTGACGTGGCTGAGGACCTAAATGCAAATATTGAAAGTACGGGGGTCTTTGTGCAAATATTACAAAACTTTTACACTACAGACAAAAGTTTAAATACTAAATATTAAATACAAAAAGTGCGAGGGTTGGGGTGCAAAATACCCTCGGCGCGCCGATCGAACGGCTGTGGGTCTTCACTTAAACACGTGTCGTCGATCGGACGGCGATGGCGCTTCGTGGATGCACGGCGGAGATTAGAACGCTCGAAGACGATCTGACGGCTGAGGCGTGGTGCAATCCAACGGCTACTGCTTGATCTGGAGGGGGCGCCCTTGATCGAACGGTGGTGACGGCGGTTGGAAGAACGCGGAGGAGCTCCGACTGGGCGAAGTTCCTCGAGCTCCTCCGCCCGGCTCCGACGGCGTTTGGGCTTCAAATTTGGGCTGCGGCCTCCTGCAGGTGTCAGCTGACGTCTGGAAGCATCAAAAGCCACCGGCGTTCGCCGGTGCTCTCGCACGGAGGTGGCGGAGCTGCAAGGTCCCAGGTGCTCCGGCGAGAGGGCAAAATTGCTCCAAACGCTTCGTTGGGCTTCAGTACCTGCACAAAAAAAGTTAAGGAGGTCGAGGGCAAAATGCCTCGACCTCAGGTGGCTCTCGAAATGGAAGGGAAAGCGAGATAGGGGCTCGCCGGAGTTGCGCTCCGGCGAGGTGATCTATGGAACGATTCGATGAGGGATTTGACGAGGGATTAAGAGCGAAAAGATCCTAACATTAACAGGAACGAGATGGAGATAAAAATGAGAAGAATGGCTGCCTCGATGGCCAAGGGCCAGAGGGTGAATACCTCACGGGGACACCCGCCGGAGGTGGGGATGGAACACGACCAACTCGCTCGAATTCGCCTCTCGAAGGTGTAGACCTGGAGCTGTCACCTCCACGGTGCTAGAGCGACTCCAAGGAGGGGAGGAGCTGGATGATTTGCGGTTCAAAATTCAAAAGAAGTCAGACCTAGGTTTTTAAGGGGTTGACGGACATGGTGGAAAGAACGAGGCGCCTGGCCTGATGCAGTGGTCTTCAGCCCAAGATAATGCTTGGGCGAGGGTCCTCGATGCTGGAGCTTCAAAAGTCGTGAAGGGTCGAAGACGAAAGGATGAAAGCTCGCTCCTCGAAAAAATGGTGAAAATAGGGTCAAAAGTGGGTCTGACAAGAGCTACAAGGTGTAGGTCAGACTGTTGACCTAGGTCAACAGTCCTGGCCTCCTGGTTGGTCCACGTGGACCAACCAGGAAAAACCCTGGAAAAACTTATTGATAATTCAATTTAAAATACTAAATGGCCGAATTAGATAAAAGTTATAAAATAAAAAAAAATTTAGAATTTTATGTAGTATTTTATTTTGATTTTTAATTATTTTTAGGAGATTTATTTTTACAAGTTGCCTTTTTAACCTTATATAGGTATAATACCTATGTAGTTTAGTATTTTATTTTTATTTGGGTATTTTATTTTTATTATTTTTATTTAGTATTATAACATACTTTTATATACATAAATATATTTTTATTTTATTTTTCTGATTTGTTTTGTATATTTAATAAAATACAAGTGTATTGTATATAGGTATAAGTGTATGTATAATACCTATGTAGTCTTTATACAAGTATATTTATTTTTATTTTTCTTTGCATTTTATTTCAATTTTAATGCACATATTAATTATGTGAAATATTTTCAAAATTATAAAAATATAAAAATGAATAAATAATGAATAAAGAATAAATTGAATATTTTATTCAGTACACGTATACAATGAGGGTCCAAAACTCAACTTTCAAACCGTAGCTCCGCCAAATGCGAAACCACCGCCATTGGATAGATTATTTTATTCTATATACAATTAAAGGTGAGTTTGATGCATTTGGAGTTGTCGTTTGTGAGATACGGGTCTGGGAAGTTGGGATTCTGGATTTTTATTCAGACCATAACTTTTTATCTGTACATTATTTTTCTGTGAAATCAATTTTGTATTTTTCTTTATTAAATTATCTACAACTTTCATGTACAAAGTTTCTTTATTTGATGTATAAAAAGTGGAACCAAAAATAGGTCCCAAAATGAATTAAAGAATGAATAGGAAGTATAGGTATTATATCTGTGTTTCTGACCTTATCTCCCCCTACTTTATTCCTTGTCGACCTATTCATCAAGATGCCTAGGTCTCGGGGGTTTTGGGTCATAAAATATTTACAATATTTTATTCTTTTTCTTTTCTTTATTTATTCTATAATTTTGGCCTTAATTACAGTGATTTATACACAAATATGATGCACATGCATGGATGCTAAGATGCTCTATTTAAGGGTATTTTCAGGCATTTGCTAGGGTTTTTGGTGCCAAAATGATAGAATAAAGATGATGAAATGTGGATTCATCATCCCCCTATACTTTACCTTTGCTAGTCCCTAGCAAACACTTATGCAATAAGTGCAAAAAGAAACAGAAAGAAAAGAAAAAGAAGAACTTGGATTTTATTCAATTATCAAACTTGTCTTCACAAAATCAAAGTTTGGAGCTTAAGTCGGACCTTTGGAACTTTAATGCGGGCGGAACCTTATTGAGAACCGTGTTTGAAATCCAACAGTCCTTGAGAATCCCAAAACTCTGTCCAAGTCTCCTCAATAGCCAGGTCAGAAATATCTCAATTCATACGCAAACCCTTACGACTATGAATCTGACTTGTACAGTGTAAGTGATGGTGGCTCTCCCCAACTAGAATGACAAAGAAACTGACTTCTCCAGTACGACAACCCAATGATTCCCCAATCCAGCAACTCCATCCTCGAGGAGCGGGGTATTCCCTTCTAAGTTCAAGTGGCAACCAGCTCAAGAGGAGGGGGTGAAGAGAAGAATGGACGGTAGCCAGTGTAACTACCTATCCTTGGATGCAAGACCAGTGTAGTCAAGTCATCCTGCTGCAGGCTCACATGATATGACTTTGGAACTCAAGCTTGCTTATTGACTTTACAACATATGTACATACTTTGCAGGCTTTTTATTTTTGTACATGCCTGAGCATTTTTTTTTTGAATACTATATACAGCAGCATTTACATAAGGAGTTTTTCCTCTTGAGCCAGTAGACTATCCCTCTTTTGAAGCTTTATTGCAACCCACAGCCTCCTGTCTTTAGACTTCCTAATCACTGGACGGGTTGGGGTGCACTTCCCTCCCTAGAGGAGGACAAATGTTTCCACTTGTGTGCGTCTCATACCGGCAAATCCAATCCCCTCACCACTCCAACTGAGTTGAGCCATGTGAAAGGTGCAGGTGTCCAAGTTAGGTCATTATCAACAAGAATCGTGCGTGTGCTCCGAAATACTCTACTTAGGCAGTCAAGAATCCATTGAACCAAGTCTCGTGATCCTCAAAGAATTAAGTCAACTAGACCTGAAGTACCTCAAACCTGGTTCCTATAAGGTTCCTGTTATTAGGTAGATTATAAGGTCCAATCAAGCTCCAATCTCCGGATTTTACTTAGATTTGTTCAACTATCAAACTCAATCCGAAAAATGCGAATGCCATGCACATGCAATGCAGAAAATATTTTTGTGATGCAATTTTCACAGATTTTGAACTTTTTATGGATTTTTGAAAATATGATGCATGATGATGCATATGCATTTTTTTTTGTATTTTTCAAAAAGATTTTTCAAATGTTTTTGGATTTTAATTTTGCAAATGTTTTTGGGAATTTTTGAAAACAAAAAGATTTGGCTAAAAACTAGGTGAAAATATGTACACGGGAGTGCTTCTTTATATATAAAAGAAGTGGATTTTAAGGATTTACAAGGGTAAGTGATCAATTTTATACATATAGATATATATAGTGGATTTTGGTGTGATGTGTATATTCCTCAAACTTATTTGACACAAGCTTTTCACACAATTTTTGAAAACTATAGTTCAAAATAGTTTTTACAAACATTTTACAAACATGTGAAAACATTTTGCAAAGGCTTTCAAAACAGTATATATAGGTTTTTCAAACATTTTTTTGCAACCATTTTTCAAACCATTTGCAAATCATTTTTCAAACATTTTATTTCACACAAAGAAAAGAAATTTTACAATCCACACATTTTACACAGGTTGAAAACATGTAACAAAATATTTTCAAAATAGTTTTCAATAGATGTTCACAAAGATTTTCAAACTATTTTTCAAACATTTTGCAAAAAACATTTTCACCTGATTTATTAATCAGTAAATACAAAAAGAATTTGAGGAATAAGCACATCTTTTTATTAATGTATTTTAATGAATTTTAAAGAATTATTAGCCATGTTATTAGGAAAATACGAAAGTACGAGTTATGGCTAAAGTATATACATAGTATATACGACCCCCCTATACTTAGCTTGAGCTATGTCCTCATAGATCGGAGAGAAAAGAGAAGACATAACTCGTACTAAGTATAGACAAGTCTAACTAATAAAGAAATAAATGAATGAATCAAACGAATGAGAAGTTGACCGTCCCCCCTATACTTAGGATCAAATAATCCTAAGTATAACAGACTGTACACAACGCAGGGAGGGTCAAGGGTGGGAATGAACAGATCGTACTCGGATTGTCTCCCCCTATACTTAGGGTAAGATATCCCTAAGTATAGACAAGAAGAGGAGACAATGGAGAGGATCGAAAGGAATAGAAGAACTCGGGGTGCCCGCCCCCCTATACTTAGGACAAAGTACGTCCTAAGTATGGAAAACTGTCTACAAGAGCGGCACCTTTTTGATAGATGTAGAAAATAGAAAAGGAAAAGAAGAAAAGAAGAAAATAAGAAAATAAATCAACAGACAACAAAGTGATATAAACCGATGGATCTGTACAGCGGAAGATAGAATTTGATCACCATGTATGAGATGTAGATGATGAGAGTCACAGGACACATCTCATACCAGAAGAATGGGAGCAACGTCAATGGTCGGCGGATCATGATCAAGATATAGTTTCAGGCGTTGACCATTGACGCGGAAGGTAGAGGAAGATGACGGTTCGGATATGTCGATGCTGCCATTGTCATGTACCTTCCTGACCACATACGGTCCTTTCCACTTGCTCTGTAATTTCCCTGGAAATAATTTCAGCCTGGAATCAAACAACCATACTCTCTGATCTGGCTCAAACTGTTTATGGCTGATATGCGAATCGTGCCATGTCTTCACTTTCTCTTTGTACTGTAGGCTGTTTGAAAAGGCTGTATCTCTCAGTTCTTCCAGGGCTGCCAATTCTGCTCTTCTCTGTTCTCCTATACTCTCGGGATCTAGAAGCAACTCAGTAACTGCCCAAAAAGATTTATGCTTGATCTCCACTAGCAAATGGCACGGCTTGCCATAGACGAGACGAAAGGGAGATGTTCCCAATGGATTCTTGAAAGATGTCCGATAAGCCCACAAGACCGAGTCCAAAAGCTGTGACCAATCTTTTCGGTCTGGGCGGACAACTTTCTGCAAGATAGTCTTTATCTCCCTGTTCGATACTTCGGCAAGACCATTAGTCTGAGGGTGATAAGGAGTGGCAACCCGATGGTCAATGCCGAACTCGTCTGCAAGGGCCCTGACTTTGTCATTGATGAAGTGAGACCCCCCGTCTGAAATCAAGACTCTAGGTACCCCGAACCGTGAAATGATATTTTTCCTCAAAAATTTGCAAACGGTTTTAGCATCTGCGGCTCGGGCGGGGATGGCCTCAACCCATCGGCTAACATAATCTACAGCGAGCAAAATATGCTCGAATCCCTGACTTTTAGGAAATGGGCCCATGAAATCAATCCTCCATGCATCAAAAACCTCACAGAAGTGAATGGGTTGCATGGGCATCATGTCTCTCTGTCCGCAGGTTCCCATTTTCTGACAGTCAGTACATCTCTTCACGAACTCATCAGAATCCTTGAAGAGAGTAGGCCACCATAGGCCGGATTGAAGCACCTTCTGTGCTGTCCTTTTTCCAGAATGATGTCCTCCTGCCTCAAGCTTGTGGCAGTATGTGAGGACGCTATGCTGCTCTTCTTGAGGAATGCACCTCCTCCAGATACTATCCCCTCCTTCATGATAAAGGACGGGATCCTCCCAATGGTAAAACTTGGCCTTAGGTAGGAAGGTCTCAAGTTTCTGCCTGGGCCAACCCTGAGGGACTGTCTTGGCAACAAGATAGTTTACAAAGTCAGCAAACCATGGGAGTGAGGTGACAGCCAAGATCGCCTCATCCGGAAATGTCTCTGCGATAGGTGCGCTGGGCTCAGATTCCTCAAGATTCTCCAATCTGGAGAGATGATCCGCCACAACATTCTTGACTCCAGGCTTGTCCTTAATCTCAATATCAAATTTCTGGAGTAGAAGGATCCATCTGGTGAGACGTGCTTTGGCATCCTTCTTAGCCATTAAGTACCGGATGGCGGTATGATCAGTGTAGATTGTTACTCTAGATCCAAGAATATATGATCGATACTTATCAAGAGCAAAGACTACGGCCAGCATCTCTTTCTCAGTCACAGTGTAATTCCGCTGCGCGGCATCCAAAGTCCGGCTGGCGTAGTGAATGGCAAACGGTAAACCATCCCTGCTCTGTCCAAGCACAGCCCCAACGGCA
Organism: Ottelia alismoides; assembly: GCA_037367405.1. Taxonomy (NCBI): domain Eukaryota; kingdom Viridiplantae; phylum Streptophyta; class Magnoliopsida; order Alismatales; family Hydrocharitaceae; genus Ottelia; species Ottelia alismoides. The sequence goes on along the minus strand of JAZKJV010007608.1, from coordinate 224,219 downwards.
AAATCTGAAGCATCCGTCATGATCTCGAATGGGAGAGACCAATCGGGTGGCTGAAGGACAGGAGCTGAAACAACCATATTCTTGAGAGTCTCAAAAGATTCAAGACACTTATCATTAACAATAAACTCGGTGTCTTTGGTCAGCAAGTCAGTAAGCGGTCGGGCAATTCGACTGAAGTCCTGAATGAACCGTCGGTAGAAACCGACATGCCCCAGAAAAGACCGTAACTGACGTAAGTTGGACGGCGGATTGAGTTTTCTGATGATATCCACCTTAGCCGGATCGACCTCCATGCCCCTGTTGGAGACGATATGACCAAGGACCGTCCCTTGAGTCATCATGAAATGACTCTTCTCCCAGGATAAAACAAGATTAACCTCAATGCAGCGCTTGAGCACACGGTCTAGGCAGTCAAGACAAGCGTCGAACCCGTCACCATAGACCGAGAAGTCATCCATGAAGACCTCTAAACAGTCACCCACCATGTCCGAGAAGATGGACAACATGCACCTTTGGAATGTCGCCGGAGCGTTACATAGACCAAAGGGCATCCGTCTGAAAGCATAAGTCCCAAACGGACAGGTGAATGTCGTTTTCTCCTGGTCTTCGGGCGCAATGGCCACCTGATTGTATCCAGAGTACCCATCAAGAAAACAGTAATGACTCTTCCCGGCTAACCGCTCGATAATCTGATCAATGAAGGGTAGCGGGAAGTGATCCTTCTTGGTGGCCTCATTCAATCGTCTGTAGTCCACACAGACCCTCCAAGAAGTTGGTACTCTGGTAGCGATCTCCTCTCCAGACTCATTGACAACTGTAGTGATACCCGTCTTCTTAGGTACCACATGTAGCGGACTTACCCATTTGGAGTCGGAGATGGGATAGATAAAATCGGCACTCCACCACTTGGAAATTTCTTTCATGACTACGTCTCGAAGATTCGGGTTCAGCCGTCGTTGGAACTCACGCGACGGCTTAGCGTTATCCTCAAGATAAATGTGGTGAGAGCAAAGATTTGGGCTCAGCCCCTGGAGATCAGCTATACTCCAACCGATTGCCTTGCGGTTTCTTTCAAGAACCTCCATCAGACGAGATTCTTGTTCTCCAGTCAAATCTGCTGAGATAATGACTGGGTGCATTTCTGGCTCTCCAGCAAGGAATCTGTACTTCATCGACTGCGGCAGAGGTTTCCGTTCTGGACAACTGGGAGGTGGCAGATCTGGCTTCTGATATGTCTGTGTAAATGCGACCAGGTCTGCATGGGAGAACTCTCGCTCTGCATGAATTCCTGACGAAGGGCGGCCTGCTGAATCATCAATAAACTGCACTGGCTCGCAATCTGTCATGGCTGCTAGCTCAGAAGGAATCAGACAATGCAAATAATCATCAAAGTCATCCCAGTCAATGTCTGAATCCGAGGGATCAGAAGAAGATAAGCAAGAATGGAACTCATCTGCACCACTCATCACAACACTGTCAGCCTCAGAGATATCCTCGTCCAGGGATGTGCTCTCCCGGCTCTCGACTGCCATGAGCTTGAGATATAGTGAATCTGAAGGCAAGGTGAGGGTCGGTGCTACAGGATCTTTCCAGTTGGATTCGTCATCAGTCATCTCAAAATCACAAACCTGGTGGATGTCTAGCTCTTCCTCTGTCATCTGCGCTGCTTCGCTGGACTGCTCGGAGCACTCTAACTCTCTAGCTCAGATCTCTTCGATCGTCTCTATTTGTATGGTTTCGCCCTCTACGCGAAAGCATACCTTCCCACTATCATGGTCGGTCACCGCCTTGGCTGTGGCCAAGAATGGACGTCCGAGAATGATGGGGGCATCAGTTACCGACTCAGGGATCTCCATGTCCAACACAACGAAGTCCACGGGGAATTTCAGGCCCTGAATGGTAACGACCACGTCTTTCAATAACCCCTTCGGCCTCTTAATCGACCTATCAGCAAACTGAAGGACGGTTCTGCTTCGAAGAAGAGGACCAAACTCGAATTGCTTGAGTAGGGCTGCCGGAAGGAGGTTAATTGAAGAGCCGCTGTCTAATAGAGTACGATCAAACTGCTGCTCCTGAATCTCGCATCTGACATAGGGAGCTCCTGCATCTGGTCGCTTGGCTGGCAGCTTGTTCTGGATGATGCAACATGTGTCATGAGTGAGCATATGGATTTGATCTCTGTGCCTCTTCTTCCTTCGAACAGTAGTTGTCTCTTTCAAGTTCTTTTTGAAGAAGGGGATATGCTCAAATGCTTCCCGTAGAGTCAGCTGAATGTGAAATCTATCAATCATTTGGTCGCCGAACTCTACCTGTTGGCTCTTTTTTGGATTTTCTTTTTTATTCCCCTTCGCTCGGCGGAGTGCCTCAGGGAAGGGGATGGTAGGGGCCTCCTCAGATGGAGGACTAGGAATCGGTCCTTGTGCCTGTGAAGACGGAGAATCCATACAATTATCATCATTCATCACATATGGATCCGCAATTTGAACAGAAACCTTTCCTTTATTCATATTTTTGTTTTTGTTTTTGTTCCCACAGTCTCTAGATACAAAATGTGGTAACATCACAGATGATGGCTCAACAAAAGTAGATGTGGTGGCCTCAGCACCACCACTAGCACCGGTCTTCGCTGCATCAGCATCGCTCTCTGATTCAGCATCCAAAATGGTGGCTTCAGCACCACCGTCTGCATCTGGTCTCACAACGGCATCAGCACCGTCGTCTGGCTCTCCATCATTGGTGGCTTCAGCACCACCGTCTTCAACATCATCATTAGCGGCATCAGCACCGCTCCTCTGCTCCTCTGGCGCTCCTGGTTCAGCATCTGGTTGTCGCTCAGAAGAGGTGCCGCCGGCTGGCATCCTACCGCTCCTAGTAGTCACAAAATCAACATCATTCAAAGAATAAGACATATCATTCAAATCGTCACTAGGAGAGGTATCCTCTGTGAACTCTACCTGCTCAGATTTTCTTTTTAGGTTATTACGATTAGGTTCGATCTGAGCGGGTATGGCGGCTTTGCCTTTGATAATATCCCGCATCTCCTGCCGGAATTCATCCATTTCTTGCCTGAAAGATGCTCGCTGTTCAGATAGCAAGCGGGCAAGATCGTCAAGGGCTGGGTTCTCATAGGCTGGACCCTGAGAACCGGATGTCTGTCCCTGCTGGAAATGGGGCTGCTGCTGCTGGTGTTGCTGCTGATACTGGGGGGAAGGCTGGTGATAAGACTGCTGAGGCGGCTGGCGCTGCCTCCACTGTTGTCCCTGATAGGAGGGACGAGGACCACTCTGGTATTGTTGCGGATGGGCATAATGGGGCTGTTGCTGTTGCTGTTGTGTCGGCTGGCTGTTCTGCTGTCCTTGGGCAGGAGGATGCTGCTGGGATGAGGATCCACCATTGCCCCAATGGAATCCGGGGTGATCCCTACGAATTGCGGGTTGAGGGTATCGGTCATACCAAATCCCATTGACTTCCATCAACGGTTCCTGCTCAAAGGAGGGTGGAGGAAGAACTGCCAGTGGCTGCTCCGGCTGATAGACCACCATCTGAGTCTCCTGAGATGGCGGTTGCTCTGAATGGTATTGCATCAATGGAACCGGCTCCGCCTGGATATGGTTCACCTGGCGGTATGAGGTAGAGACCTGGTTGGGATTGCTGCTGCTGGAAGCAGCCTGTGACCTGGGAGGCTGTTGGGAATGGGCATGTGCCTCCTGAATACATAGAATTTGAGTCTTCAGGTCGCTCATGGTTTTGGTGAGAAGGTCCATCTGGGCTAGACCTTGGTTCTGCTTCTTTTCAAGGATCTCCATGCGGTCCAACTTTTCGCTAATAATGCCCATGTCGGCTGCTGCTGATTCGGCTTGGGCTGCGGCTACCGACGTTGTGATGGGACCAGCATCGATGCGGGCGATCCTCTGAAATGATCCCGCTCCCTGTGGGGGTTTCTGCTGAGTGTAGACTCTGGCCTGGGTCATCACTGTGGAGTTCTCTGCCATGCCTTCGTAGATGGCCCAGACGTCGTCTTCTCCCTTGGAGAAATAGGACCCACCGCAAGAGGCGTTCACAAGCCCCTGCAGCTCCGGTGTCAGCCCACAGAAGAAACTCTGTACGAGATTGGGCTTGGAGATATCATGGTGCGGACACCGGTCAATGAGCTCTCTGAATCGATCCTAGGCTTCATGGAACTGTTCGTTTGGGATCATGACAAAGTTGCTGATCATGGCTCGAGCTGCGTTGGTCCGGCCGAGCGGGTAATACTTCTTGAGGTATGCGGTCCGGAGATCTGCCCAAGTATCGACAAATCGCCCTAGATGCTTGAGCCAATATGCGGCTCTATCAACCAATGAGAATGGGAAGGCGATCATCTTAATGGTGTCCTCGGTCATCAACCGATCATGGATAGTACTGCATATCATTTCAAATTCCTGGAGGTGGAGGTGCGGCTCTTCGGTCGGCAGCCCGTGAAACTTGGGTAGCAACTGAATCGTGTGGTGCCGAAGCTCGAAGTCTCCGTGGATTGGCGGGAGTCTGATCCACCGGTGAGTGAGGGACGAAGCTGGGTTGTGCAGTTCCCTCATGATAGTCTGTGGCGGTCGCTCAGCGTCTGGATCGCCTCCTCCTGTATCGGGTCCTCCTCCTCCTCCACCGCCACCGCCCCCAGGTCGGTTTTCTCTCAGTTGTGCTATCTCTCTCATCAGGTCACCCATGAATGTTCCCTGGTCACGGATCTGTCTCTGCATATTTTCCAGGGACGCTAGCAAGGAATTGTTGATGGCCACTTGATCAATAATGAACGGGGGATGCTCGTGGTCATCTGGGTGCTCGCCTCTGTCTGCCATTGCTGGATTCTCTGAAAAAGCAAAAGAGGCCATCTCAGGTGCTGTCGAATGAGCGGAACTCTGTGATGCACTGAATTCTGACACAATTGGACTGAGAGAAGGAGAATGGGAAGGGTGGTCGAGGGGGAACAGGGTGGATGTGAACTCGGGCTCGGAGAGCGGACTCTCCGAGGCATTCCTAGATGAGTAAGGAGGAGTGCTAGATAGCGGTGCCGACAATGTCGGCCTAAGAGATCTCCGTCCCATCATCTTGATTATTCGAGAAGAGTGGGGATAATGCAAGAGAAGAAGAAGATGATATGCAACAAAATTGTGCACAATTGTGCGGTGTTTTTGATCTTGACCTAAATAAATCTAGCAATCAAACGCAAAGCAAGGGTGAATTCACCAACTCAACTCGTGAAGCCGTGAAGGTTCGGCTTTTATCTTGTCAATTTTAGCTTGTTTTCAGGTATTTATCTTATCACGAGTCCTTAGAACGCTACGCCTATAGGAGAGAGAGTACTGCCAGGAGAGTGTCCCCGTACTTGTCCTCCTCCTGTGTAACCTGTAACTTGCGCTTTTTAAGGTCCTTGTAACCCTTCCTGGATCCCTACTCAGCCAAAGAAATAGAGGGAGGAAGCCGATAGGCGAAACCGATACTTCGGACCTCGCTCGCAATGGAATCACCCGTGAGCGTGCAAGATCCTACTCGGACGCAGCCGGTGAGACAGACACACCCGTGAAGGCGTGGCCTAAGCTCGGTACTTCGGACAAGGTCGGTGCTCACACAGTAGCGAGTCACCAATGGCGACCAAGTCCTACTCGACTACGTACGATAGTAGCGCCAATACCTCGGAAATCCAGGCGATACACAAGGCAGCCACAAGTTGGGTTTTGGGCTCTAATCCTTACGAAGCGCTCACCTCACTTGGAAGGAGACCTTCCCATGCAACCTGAAGACAAGTGAGGGTGTTACTCTCCCCAAGCAATGAATCCAATTACCAATTTTATTTTGGTCAAGTTTTCTTTAGCAGTCCCTTTTTTAATTTTTTTTTGGTGTTATCGCTTCTTTTGAGTAGATTCAAACAAGCACCTAACGGTTTTTGTATTTTTCCTTTATCCTACTTTGTTCCAAAAACAGAGGGAGAATAGAGTCGGAAAAGCCGTGCAAGTCGACACCAAGGTGGAAATCTCACCTTTGTGCCTAGATGATGCGTGCAAAGTAAGAGGACTTACAGCGAATCCCAGCTCTCTCCATGCGGGATGCAAAGCAGAATTTTTTAAACCTAAGCTATATGGCGATATGCATGCGGAAATCGTCCTAGAACAGGCAGCTGCTAGCGTGAAGAACCACAAGCTAACTAGTAACTCCTAATCCGAGTGTCCGGTCTAGGCTCACCCCTCCTCTGCCCAACACATTTGGGGTAGGAGAAAGCGCTTGTTCGGGTGTGAGCTCGCGGCGCGTGGATTTGGAAGCTACTAGCTAACTGTTTAATTAATCTAAGTCCAAATACGAATCTATAGGAGCATGCAAAGATAATTAGGTGTTTGGACCTATTCTAATCGAGTCAAGCAGGACCTAGAACTAAAAGCTCAATCCACAAAAGAAAGTGAAAAATGAAAACAAAACCGGAAAATGACAGCGATAAAAACTCGATGAAATCTGCGGTGAGCCCCCGGGTGAACAAACACCCGGAAATTAGGCCCGAAAGTCTGAGTGTCCAAGTCCAAGTGTACCTGTATTATTACAAATTAATAGATCACTCTCTCACCATAAATAAATGAAAAGCTAAGCTAGTCACTCTCTCTCGCTCTCCTTGCTCTCTCCTGCCGGCTTGGCTAAAGAATAGCCGGCTCCACTTTCCAAGGTTGCGTCGGGTCGCCTAGGCGATCCGCCTCGCTCCGCGGTCCCTCGCAAGAAGACAAAGAAGAGTGGTCAGATAGCTCAACGAGATATATCAAAATGTAAGAGATGGAAAATAATGCTATGGTAAACAATCACACAATCAAACAAAATGTGAACTATTCGCTGTTGCTCCCCGGCAACGGCACCATTTGATAAAGCCAAAATTCATGGAGTCTAAAAGTGGTGTCTCCCACAAGGCGGAGACAACCGTCACTGTGACGACTCACAATGAACTCTGAACTAAAATCAACAATTAACCCACAATAAAGATCAATAAATTAGAGCTAATGTGGAGTTAAAATTTATTTTTAACTCTGCACAAATGGTGTATAGTGTCAAGTATGCAGAGAGTTCGAACACAGGGAGCAAACAAGGTAGTTCAAGCAAAAATGTGCTCAAGTGTGTGTGTGATGTGTCTACACTAAGCAACCAAGCAAAGGAAATGTTTTTGTGGGTTTTTAGTTTTTAATTAATTAATTTTTTTGTTTATTTTAATTTGTAATTTTTGTATTTTGATTTTTAATTTTCTGATTTTTATATTTTATATTTTATATTTTTTTAGTTTCTTTTTCAATATTGGAAAGTAAACACAATGTAATAAAAGGCAAGATGAAATATTTATAAAACTAAGTAAAAATCACCAAAAATTCAGAAATTAAATGTTTTTAGTCTTTTTAGGATTTTTTACTATTTTTCTGATTTTTGGAGGTTTTTCAAAGTGTTTTTGATATTTTTAAATACTGAAATAAAGCTAAACAGTGGAAAAGAGACTGGCTGAGAGTAAAATGAGATTTAAAAATAGCAACCAGTAGCTAACAATTTTCACACTATTTTTCAAATAAAAAGGACAAAATAAGGAATAAACAGGAACTGAGTTTTTGATTTTTGGAGTTTTCTACTATTTTATATATTTTTTTGAAGTTTTTGAGTGTTTTTAAATTTTTAGTGTTTTTCTTTTGATATTTTTAATGATTTTTGGACTGACACTAAAATAGAATAAAATAGACACTAGGTGATTTTTTTGGAATTTTTGGAGGTGTTTTAATATTTTTTTGGTATTTTCTAAGCTAGACAGTACACAAAAAGCAAGTTTTTGATTTTTGATAAATATGAAAATAAAGTAAAATCAAAAACTAAATATGTAGCGTCAAAGTACACATGTCCAGGAGCTTAAGTCTATTTTTGTGGAATTTTTGGAGTTAAAATGATAGGTCAAATAATTAGAGCAAACATCCAAACATTAAACAGTCCTGGCAGGGGTATATGTGCAATATCTAAAACATCCAGGGGCATACATGCAATTTTCCACAAAATATTGAACTTAATATTAAATTTATAGCACCAAAAAGCAATTACAAAAGCCGCCTGGGCCTCTTAGAAATTTGCCCACCAGGGCGCGTGACTTGCACGCGCCTAGCGAGGACTGAAGCGTAATTTCTCAAACCCTGAGGGCCTACTTGCAAAATAACCAAAAAGTTTATACTGGATACGAAAGTTTAAGGACTAAAACAAAATACACAAGTGTCCGAGGGTTCCTCTGCAAAATGCCCACACCTCACGTGTACAGGTCACGTGAGGTGACGTGGCTGAGGACCTAAATACAAATATTGAAAGTACGGGGGTCTTTGTGCAAATATTACAAAACTTTTACACTACAGACAAAAGTTTAAATACTAAATATTAAATACAAAAAGTGCGAGGGTTGGGGTGCAAAATACCCTCGGCGCGCCGATCGAACGGCTGTGGGTCTTCACTTAAACACGTGTCGTCGATCGGACGGCGATGGCGCTTCGTGGATGCACGGCGGAGATTAGAACGCTCGAAGACGATCTGACGGCTGAGGCGTGGTGCAATCCAACGGCTACTGCTTGATCTGGAGGGGGCGCCCTTGATCGAACGGTGGTGACGGCGGTTGGAAGAACGCGGAGGAGCTCCGACTGGGCGAAGTTCCTCGAGCTCCTCCGCCCGGCTCCGACGGCGTTTGGGCTTCAAATTTGGGCTGCGGCCTCCTGCAGGTGTCAGCTGACGTCTGGAAGCATCAAAAGCCACCGGCGTTCGCCGGTGCTCTCGCACGGAGGTGGCGGAGCTGCAAGGTCCCAGGTGCTCCGGCGAGAGGGCAAAATTGCTACAAACGCTTCGTTGGGCTTCAGTACCTGCACAAAAAAAGTTAAGGAGGTCGAGGGCAAAATGCCTCGACCTCAGGTGGCTCTCGAAATGGAAGGGAAAGCGAGATAGGGGCTCGCCGGAGTTGCGCTCCGGCGAGGTGATCTATGGAACGATTCGATGAGGGATTTGACGAGGGATTAAGAGCGAAAAGATCCTAACATTAACAGGAACGAGATGGAGATAAAAATGAGAAGAATGGCTGCCTCGATGGCCAAGGGCCAGAGGGTGAATACCTCACGGGGACACCCGCCGGAGGTGGGGATGGAACACGACCAACTCGCTCGAATTCGCCTCTCGAAGGTGTAGACCTGGAGCTGTCACCTCCACGGTGCTAGAGCGACTCCAAGGAGGGGAGGAGCTGGATGATTTGCGGTTCAAAATTCAAAAGAAGTCAGACCTAGGTTTTTAAGGGGTTGACGGACATGGTGGAAAGAACGAGGCGCCTGGCCTGATGCAGTGGTCTTCAGCCCAAGATAATGCTTGGGCGAGGGTCCTCGATGCTGGAGCTTCAAAAGTCGTGAAGGGTCGAAGACGAAAGGATGAAAGCTCGCTCCTCGAAAAAATGGTGAAAATAGGGTCAAAAGTGGGTCTGACAAGAGCTACAAGGTGTAGGTCAGACTGTTGACCTAGGTCAACAGTCCTGGCCTCCTGGTTGGTCCACGTGGACCAACCAGGAAAAACCCTGGAAAAACTTATTGATAATTCAATTTAAAATACTAAATGGCCGAATTAGATAAAAGTTATAAAATAAAAAAAAATTTAGAATTTTATGTAGTATTTTATTTTGATTTTTAATTATTTTTAGGAGATTTATTTTTACAAGTTGCCTTTTTAACCTTATATAGGTATAATACCTATGTAGTTTAGTATTTTATTTTTATTTGGGTATTTTATTTTTATTATTTTTATTTAGTATTATAACATACTTTTATATACATAAATATATTTTTATTTTATTTTTCTGATTTGTTTTGTATATTTAATAAAATACAAGTGTATTGTATATAGGTATAAGTGTATGTATAATACCTATGTAGTCTTTATACAAGTATATTTATTTTTATTTTTCTTTGCATTTTATTTCAATTTTAATGCACATATTAATTATGTGAAATATTTACAAAATTATAAAAATATAAAAATGAATAAATAATGAATAAAGAATAAATTGAATATTTTATTCAGTACACGTATACAATGAGGGTCCAAAACTCAACTTTCAAACCGTAGCTCCGCCAAATGCGAAACCACCGCCATTGGATAGATTATTTTATTCTATATACAATTAAAGGTGAGTTTGATGCATTTGGAGTTGTCGTTTGTGAGATACGGGTCTGGGAAGTTGGGATTCTGGATTTTTATTCAGACCATAACTTTTTATCTGTACATTATTTTTCTGTGAAATCAATTTTGTATTTTTCTTTATTAAATTATCTACAACTTTCATGTACAAAGTTTCTTTATTTGATGTATAAAAAGTGGAACCAAAAATAGGTCCCAAAATGAATTAAAGAATGAATAGGAAGTATAGGTATTATATCTGTGTTTCTGACCTTATCTCCCCCTACTTTATTCCTTGTCGACCTATTCATCAAGATGCCTAGGTCTCGGGGGTTTTGGGTCATAAAATATTTACAATATTTTATTCTTTTTCTTTTCTTTATTTATTCTATAATTTTGGCCTTAATTACAGTGATTTATACACAAATATGATGCACATGCATGGATGCTAAGATGCTCTATTTAAGGATATTTTCAGGCATTTGCTAGGGTTTTTGGTGCCAAAATGATAGAATAAAGATGATGAAATGTGGATTCATCAGATATCGATCATCCAAATGTAGAGAATGAACCTATGGAACATGATGATCCTTTAGAGGAAGTGGGTGGACCCACACAACCCACGAGTATAATCGGCAACAAGAGACCCATAACACGACCTGCATGGATGGAAGATTACCATTTCTATGGATGCGAGGCGTCGTGCTACACCGTGGATGAGGATGTCGTGGATTGTACAGATCCCATATCCTTTGGTGAAGCTATGGCTTCGTCTGAGTCGGAATCATGGTCGGTCGCCATGAGAGATGAGTTGGACTTAATCGAGCGAAACGGTGTTTGGGAATTATGTGATTTGCCAGAAGGTAGGCAATCCATAGGATGTAAGTGGGTATTCAAGAAAAAGTACCGAGTTGACGGTACTGTTGACAAATACAAAGCGAGATTAGTTGCCAAGGGTTATACTCAGCAAGCTGGAGTAGATTTCCAGGAAACCTACTCTCCAGTGGCTAAGTTTGCGTCTATTCGGATGATCTTAGCCATAGTCGCATATATGTTTTTGGAATTATTCCAAATGGATGTGAAGACGACCTTCCTTAATGGAGAATTGAGGGAGGAGATTTATATGCGACAACCTGATGGATCTCAGGTTGAAGGTCAGGAGAAAAAGGTTTACAGGTTAAGAAAGTCATTATATGGCTTAAAGCAGTCTTCACAGCAATGGTATCTCAAATTTCATGAGAAAGTTATTCAATTTGGATTTGTTTCAAATAAATTGGATAACTGTGTGTATGTCATGAAGAGTGGGAGCAGGTTTGTGATCATGTCATTGTACGTAGATGACATTCTGCTCGCAGGTAATGACATACAATTGCTCATTGAAATCAAACAGAAATTGAGCAATGAATTTGAGATGAAGGACATGGGCGAAGCATCCTATGTTCTTGGAATTCAAATAACAAGAGACAGGGACTCAAGGACATTGAGCCTTAGTCAAGAAAGATATTTGCATACTGTATTAAGGAGATTTGGAATGCAGAACAACACTCCAGCTCCAACACCACTTGTGATGGGAAAGAGACTCAGTAAGAGTCAGTGTCCCGGAAAGGGGCAAAAATCTTTAGATGTACCATATGCACAAGCGGTAGGAAGTTTAATGTATGCAATGTTGTGTACTCGACCTGATTTAGCTTATCCAGTAAGCTTAGTCAGTAGATATCAAAGCAATCCCGATCCAGCACATTGGGAAGCTGTAAAGAGGATTCTTCGATATCTGAAAGGGACAGTACATCTGAAACTTGTGTATCAAGCAGAATCGCTTGAGGTAGTAGGATACTCCGATGCCGATTTCGGAGGGGATATAGATGATAGAAAATCCACATCAGGTTACCTGTTCATGTTTGGTGGTGCAGCCGTTTCTTGGGGTAGCAAGAAACAAGGATGTGTATCTCGACATACACAGAAGCTGAGTACATTGCGTGTAGCATGGCCACCACTCATGCTGTGTGGATCAGGCGTTTCCTAGAGAATCTAAGCCTCGAATTGGTCAAAGGGCCAATTGAAATGTATTGTGACAATCAAGCTGCAATAAGCTTGATTAATAGTGGGGCTAATAGTTCTAAAGGAAAACACATTGAGATCCAATATCACTATATACAAGATATAGTGGCGAAGCAAGAAATCACGGTAACCTACATACCTACCAGTGACATGTTGGCTGATTCCCTAATGAAAGGAATAGCAGCAGGAACATACATTAAACATGTTGGTTTAATGGGACTCAGGAATGTATGAGTCAAGAAAGAGGTTTCATAGATAATGATCCTCACAATGATAAATCTCCATGTATATGCTACACGAATAGTGGGAGCATATATGTTTTGACCATTTCGGTCGAGTGGGAGATGTTTGAACGGTTCCGAAAACGAGTGACCTTAAGTGGTCAGCAACCGCACCCCGGCCGTTTCGCGGCCGGCGGTTGCGGGATGACCGGATATGGCGGAAGGGCGTGAGGTTGAGGGGCGGACGGCTCGAGGGGCTAGCGCCCTATAAATAGACTCCTAATGGAGAATAAGCCAATCATCGGAGCAAAAACACCTCGAGTTCGGGAGCCCCCAACCATCTATCTCCCATATTCTCCATCTCTTAAGAGAAGAAGGCGTACCTCGATGAGTCCCACAAATCCGGGATTGATTCACGAGTGACCTCAACAAAACGTGCCCTATTAGGATTATCCAAAATTGCAAAGTCTCCCGCCACATGTGATTGAGAAGGGGTGACTTTTAATGTCTTCGGCAAAACCTCCACATTAATAGGCAATGAAGACGTTGCATCCAATTTAAAAGGTGAGGCGTTTATTGCAGGAGGAGAACTAACCGTTGAATGTAATTGAAAAGGGGTGGCGTTTAAACCCTCCCTCTTGTTCGCTGAAACGTCCGCTTTAAACGGCATTGAAGACGCCGCTTCGTTACTCGCCCCACGAATTTCGGCATTGATGATGGTTACGTCCCTCGCTTCGTCACTGCACGATCGCCTCTCCTCCGCCGCACGCGGTGGAGGAGGCGGGGGCACCTCCTCGAGAGAAATTCAAAAACATGCTCGGCCCACCCTGAGCAATATGTGATCTGGTGGTTGACCCCTCAACCAAACCGCAACTGTTACCACATCTGCATTCGATCCCGGCAGCAAACCGTCCGAGAGCAAGATCAAACCTTCTCCAACGCCTGAAAATAGCTCTCTTAGTTTTCCTTCCGACCTTGAGAGGAAAGGTACTCCCCGCAGTCGCAGCACGAAACGAACTGGATTCGCCTCTCCATCTGCGAACCGCGGCCTCCTCCATATCGTTTTCAAGGTACCCCCGTCAGCCATGAGCGAACCCATGTCTTCAGCCGAGAGGCCCCGCGCCAAAATCATCCTGGGAGAAATGCTGATGATATCCCCCTTGAAGTTGTCCCCCATTAAAGAATAAGCTTCTGTGATAGCCACCTCGGACGGCTCATTCGTTCTACCGATCAGAATACTGTTCACCGGAGATCGTACGGGGCAGCGATGCCCCTCCGCCACCACTGCTGCAAAGGAACGCCCCCCCCGGGACGAACAACGCCATCTTGTTCTTTGGCCTTATCCTCTGAGCGTCCAAAGCTTCCTTTTTCACTAACTTTTCACGATCGGTACTGCAACTCTCTACTGGCAGGTGATGTGTTCGTCTACAGCCAAAACTCCTATGGGCAATACCACCACACGCGAAGCAACGAACCTCCGCCGAACACGAAGCCGCCCAATGGCCTAAGAGGCCACATGGAAAGCATTGTGGACCTTTCCGAGCAGCTTTTCTGCGACTGCTGACCACCTTCCAACCATCTTCGTCACTGGGATCACCCTGTCCCAGACCCTTCTCACGCCATATCCATCCTCCCGTCTCCCTTCGCACGCCATCCCACTCAATCTCTCCAGTTAGCAGGATATTAGCAGTGCATCCCTGAAGAAGGATATTAGCAGTGCATCCCTAAAGGTTGCGTTTTTCTGAGGTACTTCGAGGACGATCTCATTGATATGTATGGATAACGATCGTGTGTCATCGTATCTTAGGAGCGGATTGCCAGTACATTCACACACGTATTGTGGGGGCGATATCCTCTCTAAGGAAAGTCTGTAATGAGCACTTCAATGATCTCTATTATGATCTTTTTACCGTTTTATTTACGTAATTGATTTATTGCTTTGTCTTTCCTGAATCTCGTCTTAAAATGATGTATAATTAGTTTGATTGGTTTCTATGTGCATTTTGTAATTGGATGAATCGGAAATGCATGCTTGTTAACTTGTTAATCGGTAATGCATTTATATTGATTCATATGAATCTGGAAAATTATTGTTTATTGTATGCCTCGATGTTCATGTTAACAACAAATACCAGGTAATGGCTTTTAGCTCTAAGGTTATACTGGTGCAAGGCTTGATTTAAATATATAACGAAGGGTGATGCACATTTATGTTTTGTTTTTTCTGTCCATTGCATAATCAGATACTGGTCCATTGCATAATCAGATCCTTTTTAGGATTTTTCATCACACATGTTTTAAAGTAACTCGCCATATTTCCATCATGATTTTTGCTCTAATTGTTTAATGAATGGTAAATCACGATTATGAATTTTGAGACATGAAGAATGCACTACTATTATTTTGAAATGCATGCTATTAATGTTAGTAAAGTATATAGATGTCTATGTTATCTCTCAATAGTTATACTCTTAATACTTGATATGCTATATTATGATGTCGCTGTTTTGATAATTGATATTGATTAGCATCTGAATTACATGTAAAAGTGCATTACCAGTTTATCCATCATTGGTCCTAGTCTTAATTGGATGGAAATCGAACTGTTAGAAAATCAACTTAATCCATATTTTTGATGATATTTATAGAATGAATAAGCATGAACATAATGGTCCTATGAAATTATACTTATGTTGATTTCTATTATAAGCATGGACACTAATAACATCCACAAGTTTGGATGCTTCAAGTCTCTCAGTTTGTGCATTGAGCCTCTACTCTAACTCATGGTTCCTTAACACCCATACCTCCAAACATAGTGCCACATCTAAAACTCACAAAGTGTGGGTGTGTTTTATAAGTGGTGGGGATTACTACTTGACAACTTGGGCTTAAGCATTTTGGGTAGTTGCCAACGGGTCCATTTGGTTCCGAACCCAACAAGTTGTCAGGGCAATTTTCCCTCGATAACGGACCGAGGACCTAAGCCTGGGACGTTACAAATGGTATCAGAGTCAATTTCCCTCTGATAGTGGAAAGGGCTACCCAAGAGGTGGAGCCGTCCCTACAAAGCGATACGAGGAAATGGCTACCCGGAGCGTGCAGCCGCCACTGTCACTAGGATAAGCGATGGACCATGTCGCAACGAGGACGTTGTGAATATAAGTGGGGAAGGTTGTAACACCCATACCCCCCAAACATAGTGCCACATCTAAAACTCACGAAGTGTGGATGTGATTTTTAAGTGGCGTGGACTACTACTTGACAACGTGGGCTTAAGCATTTTGGGTGGTTGTCAACGGATCCATTTGAGCCCGAACTCAACAAGTTTTCAGGGGCCAGTTTTCCTTGATAACGGACCGGGGACCTAAGTCCAGGACGTTACAAATTGCCTACACACATCTTGTTTGCCATGATCCTGAGATGAATCAAGACCAAATGTTAAGTTTTATACGTCTTAGCATGATATACATTAGGGACAATGACTTGTGAATGGTAATGCAATCAATTATTAAGATCAAAGGATCTTAATACAACCTTAATTTTTTAATATCATTAATAGTTGTCAATTACTGAATAAATTAGTGAAGAAACAAATCCCTGATATCAAACTCTCATGACCCTGATTCTGAGTTGTTAGATCCTTCCATAGTTGGATCTGGTTACTCGGTAATAATTTATTCAACAATCACAACTAATATTCAGAAACGGGCTGTAATTAAAATTACCAAAAAAAGCATTCAATACTTTTCTATTCACAAAATAAAGTTTACATGGTACATTATTATACTATAACCATTTACATGTTCATCATCTAGAAAGGAAATGTACAAAATAATTATCAACTACCTTATAGAGTAGTGCTATTGCGGCTGGCTGGATGGCTACTGTCCCTGTGATGACTCTCTGATGCTTGTTGGGTTTTCAGAAAATATATGAAAGAAATGAGTCAACACTCAATAATGAAGAAAAGAAACATAGATCAATCATGTTATTTGAAAGGTTTATCAAAACAAAGTATACATATGTTCCTTTATTCCATTTTTATTTTAGTTCCTATCCATTCTAATCCATGTCAGGGATTAGTCTTCTCCTCTCCACGGACCCTGAAGCTGTGGACAATCCAGGATTGGAGATTGTGTTGATACTGATGAGCTTAGACCGCCATCCGTCATCTCAACCAATCATCCAATCTACCTTAACAATATCTCTTTTATTAGTAATCTGGTGTCCTTAAACCCTGTTGCCTATTCAACACATATGCATACAGACTTTGAGGATCTGGTTGCTTAAAATCATATGCCATTTTCACATTAATCTTTTTACCGGAAGCTTATTTCAAGTGTTATTATAACCTAGCCATTGATCATTCCACCACGTACCCCCACATAGCACGACCACATCTTCCGTTGTTCAACCCCAAGATATTACCACCTGGTACCATGCAATGGAAATCATTCTCATTTCGAGCACACTTATCATAACAGGGAAATTGTGTATCACTTAGATATGACCACTAATACGGATTCCTTTTCAGGTTGCATGCCTGACCTGTGCTTCTACTCCCAGTCATCCTTAACATGGCACACGATTCGTTTTAGGATCCATTTAAATACACATCAATTCCCATGATGTAATTCATCCATTAAGCCTTGCTTATTCATCAACACTGAGTACATACTTATATATATATATATATTAATTCTTATATATACTTATACTGATGTTTATTTTAACTCGCAAACCTAACTTTCCAAGTCACTTCATCAATTCGATGCTTAGCCATTATTTAGTGGAATCATAAAGTAACTTTTCATATTTTCTCAAAAATAGCTAATTAAGATTTTTTGTAGAGAACATAAAATTAAGAATTTCAATGATTTCATATGAAAAACTCAACAATAAAAAAGTTGGATTTCATTACCTAATTGAGTTCTCTCTCGCGTATGCAACGCTTCATCCAAAATTCATTTTCAGAAAGGATGATATAAAGCTCCTAAAACTATCGAATTTCACTTTCGTATCAAGAACACGAAGAATGTTCCAAGAATACAAAGAATATATTTTTCCTCTTAATTTCAGCAAAGCTTCCACTTATACAATGTGTTATTTCTAAGAAAATTTCGGCAAAGTTTTCCCTTATATCGAGACATATTTCTATGAAAATTTTGACAGAGATCTCCCTTTATCGGGATATATTCTAAAGAAAAATAGAAAGAGTTTCCTATATAAAATCATCTAGAGGAAAACATTAGTGAAACATAAAGAATATAAAAGAACTGCAAGCAATGGATAATCAGTAGACACCGCACACCTTAGGTAAGTAAAGCATGTGACGAATCACATGGTTCACTGATGACCTAGCTACCTGCACCTAGGTAGAATGTAAAACAAATTCCCCCATAAAAAACAACTATAAAATCGATAAAAACTACAAAATCTGCAAGTCTCTTGTCAAGAGTGAGTGAGTTATACAAAGAATCGATATGCTCACTGATGGTTGAGCCACATGCACTCGAGTAGGGTTTGCTTAGATTTCTCCTCAAACCACAATATGAAACGAATCAGAAAGGAAGATGAATCAAAGTGATAAGTCATGTTGTTTACTGTTAAAACTATCAAGTAGACAATATCAATACCTTCCAGACCAAACACCAACACAAAGCTTCCAATTGAAGTGGGAACCATTGAAACAAGATATGCAATATCGTTGAACATAAACAGCTTCTGTAATAATCAGAGCATCACATCTGCTCAAAATCATTGAAGCAAACCTTCCAAATAGAACAAGTATTAATTCTTAAGTTCAACATTGACTCCATCAAAGAAATACAGTCCCAATATCTCCCAGATATAATACTTGAGGGGAATTCCAAATCTACATTAGTCCATTTCCTAAAATGATCCATTCTTGAATTCAAACTTGATTTGATCCATCAATTCTGGTTTTAGCACTAAAGCTATCAATTCTGAATTAACTTTCGTGTAATAATGAATGAAGTCCCCAACAATATTTTCATTGTTCCTACTTCAGTCCATCACTGTTTTTCATTCCATAAATCGCATTCATTTGTTTTGAACATGTGGACCAGAACCTTCCTCCACTATAGCATTATCAATTCCCTTTACAATGTAAATTCTTACACCTTCCACCACAGTCTCAACTCTGCTATAGTGTTTGTTGTATGGCTAAAATATTCAAAATAAGCAAAGATTATTTTTCTAATTGTGCTTTCTCAATATACCGCCTCCACCAGTCTGGCCAGTATTTTCTTGCAGGCCCCATTAGTATTCAATTTAAACCAACCTTCTTTTGAATCTTGCCATATAAAAATTGTCCATCCATCTCAACCACTTCAACATTGATGCCCAATTTCTGCATCATATCTCTTTCAACAGTTTTTCTAACATATTGATTTTTTGGGAGGTTACATATATAGTCAAGATCACTCTTAAATTTTCATAGAAAAAAACCAAGAAGTAATAAGATCATCAGCACGCAATCTCCCCCATCTCTCAATCCTTACGGATCGAAAAATCCATGCCAAATAAATCGAACGGAATCTTTTCATGCCAGTTTCCTTGATTCTCCTTTTGAAGATATATAGCACCCGTCCCAGAAGTTTACTGTATCTTTAGAAATAATCTGGTAGCTTTCGAAGAACCACTTCCAAGCTGAAACAACAAGCTCACTATGGAAGAAAACATGTTCAATAGTTTCACAATGAGAATTCTAAATGCCACAAGAATAACAAGAGATGCCATTTGAAATCCCATCTATTTAAATATTTCATCCACGGGAATTCTCTTACACATCAGTTTCTAAATGGATTGTCATCTCAGAATGTAGGGATAATCAAAAGAAAAAAATACTACAAGGGGGCAAAGGGCAAAGCACATGCTAAGGAAGATGCTTTTTCTAAATGGAGAAAGATATTTTAGAGCAAACATCATGCCCTTTAGTGTTAGTTTATTCTCTAAAACTTTATAATGTTAAAAATTTGGAGTCTCGATATTAGTTTACTTTCTTCTGTCTTCAACTTGTAGTTTTATAAAAATATTTACACCTTTTGTTATCATGGTTTATATATTAATGTACATGTTTAAATTTAATTGCATACAAATATACTTAAATATATTATAATACTTTCAACAGGTTGACTGGAAGATCTCAAGATAATACATGTTGTTTGAAGATCTCAAAAGATAAAGAGATGATTGTATTTTACTATGTTTCATACATGTTCATACAAATTTATAGGGAGATAACATACTATTGTTATTTTTTATTATGAAAGCAGAATTTGCGACTATTTTATTACTGCTTTGCTACTAAAGTACTACTTTAGTAGCAAAGTAGTATCATTGTGGTCGCAGTGATGGTGCAGTGGTGGCAGAAACTAAGGTGACACAATTGTAATAGCAAGATGACCCATGCGTGATCATTGATTGGGCTTTTATATTGTGCCAACAAGGTCGCAAGATAGTGTGTTTGTAGTCACAAATGATTGAAGACAAAGTGACCAAACTACTATTATAACCCGACTACATTCGATTACAATTACGACTAACCACATCATAGTCGCAAGTTTTTACGACCAGTTCAGTATGATCACACGCTTTGCTACCACATGTGGTCGCAAATGCTTGTTGTGTCCACATTACTACAACCTTACCGCTACTTCGGTACTACAGATATACTCTTAAATAATTATATACCATAACACATCCATTTTGAGGGAGTGATGAAACATGTTTGGATTATAGAGACTCCGCTCAGCGAACTAGTTATCCAATTTTAGTCCAAATATTGGATATTGATCTGAATTGGATTCAGAAACAATAAGTAGATTGGATACTTTCTTTAACATGATCAAACATCTCTGAGGGATCTTCTAGATCTAGATATTAGATTATATCTCATTATCCAAGTCATTATACATGGATATATAATCACCCCAACCCTATCTCCAAGCATATACGGAGAAGGCACAACATCCTCAATGAAGTTTGAGTAGTGTTCCTAAAGATAAAAATCTGAGAATTGGAATTGTTCAATGATGTTTGAATCACTGGGAGGAGAACTTAAGATGATAAACTTGGATTTAATTATCATGGATAATATTATCTTGGACAATGTTATCCAAAGTTATCTAAGAATAATGTGGATAAGATTCACATTATTTTTAGATATATACAGAGATAATTTTGTGGATAAGATTAATGCGAATAGTGTTACCCACAACCTATTAAGACTTGATTGCTAATAAGATTCACAAAATTAATGTTAACATGAATTGGATTATAAATATGATTTACATTTAGTTTTTGGACTTATCATTATGATTCATATTTGTCAATAACCCGTCTACAATTATCATAAATATATAACTTGTAGTTGTTTTTTGATAGTTAATTTTTGAAATAAATAAATAAATAAATTTATGATTTTGAAATACAATAAATTTAAAAGGGAAATAAAAAGGAGCTGCCTAAAAACCGGAAGACGTCCATGGTTGTAACAACCATGGTGGAAGTCTCCATATTTTAGGAGCCTCTTATTTATTTCTTTCTTTTTATTAATTAGTTGTTAATTAATTTATTAATACGAGTAAATGAATATTTATTAAATTGATAATTGTTATCAACTATAATCTTAAAAGGGGTTATGAGCTCCTTTAATCATGGCCATTGCTTCATTAATTAGGATTGCAATCCTAACATTCTAAATTAGTATGTAAGGAGCGTCAGATCATTGATTCACCTCCCCCCCTCCTCTCTTTCTCCAAGGGGCGTCCCTCACCGGGATAAATGCCTTTAATGTTGGATGCCCCTCTTTGCCTCACAAGGCCGTCCCCTTGTAGGTATACTACCTTTAATGGTGGATAACTTTATTGTTACATTGTTGGACCGATTTAATCAATCTCGTGCAGAGTTTCCTCAACTTCGATTCTTTGGGATTGTGATGAAGAAGGATGTTTCGTACAACAAAATCATGAGCAAAGAGTTACATATCATCTCGTTGGATTGCGAGAAGTATGTGGTTCATCCTTGCGCTCGCAAGTGTTGTCTCTGTCGAATCATACTTTAAACAGGAGTTCTCTTGCTTTAGAGACTTGGGGATCACATTCATGCTTCAATACTCGTGTGACAATGATGGAACCGACTGAGAATGGTTCCAAAACCATGTGGTTCCCATCAAATTGTTTTTTTAATTCTGTTGTTGTCACGACTGTACGACAAGTCAGTTTTTCTTGTAAATATAAGCTACAAAAAAGGAGTTCGACGGAGAGCGATGGGGTACGTGCGCTTGGGGAGGTAGGAGCTGGTGCTCATGTACCATGACGGGCTTCAAGAGATGGCGACGACAACAATCAAAGAATCTTGGAACCTAATGATCTTCAGATCTTCATGGACATATACTGACGGAGTTAAAAGTTGCTATCC
The DNA here is from genome assembly GCA_037367405.1 of Ottelia alismoides. NCBI lineage: Eukaryota > Viridiplantae > Streptophyta > Magnoliopsida > Alismatales > Hydrocharitaceae > Ottelia > Ottelia alismoides. The sequence goes on along the minus strand of JAZKJV010007608.1, from coordinate 202,323 downwards.
TCGAGCTCACACGTGATGATGACTTGTCGCAAAGAAGATGACCAAAGACGGAGAACTTTGGGTTCTTGGCTCACCCAAAAAAGTTCATCTGAGTTCATCCGAAGAGGAAGGTGATGGCTCTCTGATGTCTAACTCGCTCGTTGAATGACATGAGATGGATTTTGTTGCTGCTTAATGACATGAGATGGATTCCGTCATAACTGTTATTGCAAAAAATGTAAGAACATGTCTGTACTTGCAGAATTTTAGAAAGGAACATGTGTAAAAAATCATTTTAATGAATTGTTTTGTGAGGAGATTGCAACTGTAATTAAGCACATGATGTGCATTCAAATGAATATTTGGATATAAATTGGCATAAACCGGATTACGAAGCCCATTATGTGCCATGATAGTAATTTCGTTCCGATTGTCGCAAAGGTTATATATACTCGGATATTGAATTATATCTTTTTTTCTTACTAGATCCAACTCTTACAACAAGTTTTACAACTGGAATATGAAGAACTAACGGAAGAGTTAGGGCAGATGAAGTTGATATAAGGATACTGTGAAATAAAAGAATGAGAAAGATTAAAGGAACCACCGAGATGTCTTCTCTTTGTGCTGCATGGTAATGTCATTGAGGATGATAGTCGCACACCAGACCCCTGTCTCTTTCAGTGATTTCCCTAGCTGGACATCCTCGTCCCGCAAATGCCTTGTCAAGATCAATGTTTTTGAAATCGAATTGGACACTAAACCGGAAATCTTACCGAAATGGTCGGATCAGGTTGAACCATATAATCAAATCAGTTCAACCGGATGATGACATCATCATTATTTAAAATCGGATTAAATCAAACCGGTGGAAAAAAAATAGTTGAACCAGCTAATCACATAGAAATGAAATAATATATATAATACACTTAAATATACTTGAAATATATATAAAATATATAGATTATATATATATATATATTTCACACTATACATAAAATATTTTTCGTATACACCATCAAATAACATACATATCATATATATATATATTATTTGGACTAGTTGCTCTATAATATGATAGTAGTTTAATAATATTTAAAACTCAATACATACAAAAAGTTGTGTTAGTGTAGTTGGTTAAAAGTTTGAAATAAGTAACCAAAGGTCATAGGTTTAACTCCCACTAACAACAATATTTTAAATAATTTAAAAATTAAATGTGGTTCAACTTATGTTGAAAATGGTTAAATCGGGTCAAAAAAAGGTTGAATCGGACGGGTTCATTAAATTTTCAATAATCAAACCGAACTGGCATAAATGGTTAACCAGACCGATCTAGGCCCGGTTCACCGATCGAACCGGCCGCTCTGGTTCAATTTTCAAAACATTGGTCAGGATATTTGATTTTGGAATTTCCCTGTCAGAGTATTGACCACAAACGGCTCGCCGACCGGCAAATCGTTTGTCGATCAATGCATCCTCTGAACTTTTCAGTAAACCATTCGTCGATTAGCGAATGGTTCATCTTTTGATTGATACATTAAGTACATATATATTATTGAACATATATAAAAGTGTGTATATACATTAAACATATATATTATAATATATGAGAAATGGGTAAAGTGGATCGGTGAATGGTTAATCGTCTGCCCATTTCTCATATAATAATATATATGTTTAATGTATGTAGCCACATTTTATATAATACTTTATATATTCTTAATAATATATATATGTTTAATATATACAACAAGGTCAAATTCAAATGATGAATCATTCGTCGATCATCAAGTAATTTATCGAAAATAATAATAGCTTTGTCAGAAAATACATTGGTCGGCAAACTTTTGTCGATCGATAAACTGAACAGATATCCTAACAGGACATTTGGGGAATGGAGATGACCTCTCAGCGAAATCTCTCTCTCTTGTCATCCATTTGTTTATGTAAGGTAATAGATCTCCCTATTGCAGCACTCACTACCACCCATCAAGAATCAACAACAGCAACAGAAAGATCTGCAAACTGTGCAGACTTTGATCCATTTAAATAGAATCCCCACTCCCCATCTCGAAGTTTCATGCGACCAACAACGAGGAGATAAAGATGACTGCAGAGCTATCGTTTTTATTAAGTGGATGGCATTTGATAATAATATACACCTGATGGGGAAGGGTGACCTGCAGTTTTTGCATTCCCAACTTCCCTTGCATGCTCTCCACCAAAGAAATGGATTAGGATTTTTTCCCCTCTTATTTTTCGACGTCTTCAATTGCCTTATCCTTTTATTATTTTTTTTTTGTAATTTCGAGATCTATGAAAACGTTGGAATTTGAACATATGCATCGAGCTGCTTTGAATGTTTTCCATAACTGGTATTTTACAAAATAATAAATTCATGATATTTGCTGGAATGTACTATTTCTCAAAGTTCTGTTTTATGTTTTCGAATTCAGGGAAAACAAATATATTTGTTATTTCTGTACCCCTTGTTTAAGGATTTTGTAGTAATATTTTGTTTACTAGTTGTTGGTATAACGTTAATTATTTTTTGTTATGTTTTTCTATTTTTCTTAGTCATTTATATGATAATAATTAATGGAAAGTCCAGAGAAGAAATTACTCTTTGTTATTTAAACCATTTAGCCTAATACACTGCAACAAAAGTGGATTGCGATAACAAATAATTTGAATATTTACTACTATTTCATCCGAGGTAAATTTTGTTAAGTGGATTGCGATAACAAATAATTTGAATATTCATTACTATTTCATCCGATGGTAAATATATAACAATGATTCATTACAATATTATCTTTTATTGTCGTCATATCCAATATTGCAGAAATTCCATGGTTGTTTGTAGAATTTTTCGTTAAAAAGTTGTATCAAATCATTGGTAAATTAGCAGTAATTAGAAGAAAAAGTCAACAAATAATCATTACTATACAATTCATTACTAACAATATAACAACAAGTATGATATTCTTTGTGAATTTAAAGAATCAAGAAATGGATAATATTTATTGTTATGCATTTAACTACAGAAAATAAGGCAATAGATGATAAATTATTCATTTTCGTAGGCCAATTTCATTGTAGTGAGAGCGATTAATAACATGTTTTCTATTATTACAGGCAGGATTGGACTATGTTTGAATTAACTAAAATAATATAACCAAATCAACGAAAATATGTCAAATGAATTAGACATTTAAACTTTGGATCGGTTTGGACCCCAAACCTTATTCCTTTAATGGGTATTAGATTGGTTGATAGGTTTATTATCATTCTTGCCGATCCACCCAAACATTCCATACTGTCACTATGGGGGTGGGAGGGGCCTTCCCCTCGTCTCAAAAAATTTATATTTCAATTATATACTAAATGTTAGATTCCAATTTAATAAAAAAATATATTTTTTATATGATAAAATTATATTTGTAGATACCAATTTTTATATCTTTCGAAATACTCTCAATTCAAACATGCTCTATATGGGAAGTTTAATTAAATAATCTACTAAAATCTAGAATATTATGTAATTGCACTCCGTAAGGTATCAAAATTGGGATCTAAATGGTCAAGTTACATATAAGGTTGTGTGTTACCAAATCAGAGTTACAAACGGATGTGTATATGTAATTAAGCTTATATCAATATGTGAACTATAACAAGATTGATCTAAGACAACAAATAATTTAATATTCATTGACATATCTTCTGTAGTTAAATTTATAACAATCAATATTATGTGTTACTTGATTCTTTAACTTCACAACGAATATTATATCCATTGATGTATTATTCACAATGGATAACATAAAAATTATTATTCATTATTTTTTTTATTATTTGTCTTAAATTTAGCAATAATATACAAATCTTAACGAGTAATTTAATGGAAATATGGTTGTAAATTACAAGAACAAAGATTATTTGGCAACGAGTCATATTCATTAACACCGTAAGATATGACGCTTAATTTCAAATTATTCATAGCCATAAATCAATTTTGGTGTAGTGGTATTTCTACTATGCACGGATATGTGGATAAGGATATGAGTTTTTTTATTTTTTGTGGATACAAAAATGGATATGATTTTACTATCTTGAGGATATGGATACACACATAATTGCTTTTTTGTAATAGATATAGATATCCATATTAATGAATATTTGTGGATATAATATGGGTTCTCTATATATATATGTGTGTATGTTACATTGTTGTACGTATTTTTTTTATTTTGAAGTCATTTTCAAATATATAAAGAAAACAAGTCTTTACGTTATTTAATTTAATTGTTGTGTAATTTATTTAATCACATATTAGTTTTATTTTATTGTATTTATAGTTATATAACATTGATTTTTCAACCATTTTATGTGATAGAAGGCTATTATGATCCATATGAAAAGTCAAATTCATTTACTAAATATTTATATCATAATCGTGATTATCCGTTTCCATATACATATTTGTATTTAAGGATATTATTGATAGTTTTCAAATCCACAAGATAATTATTTTTATGTATATATCCATATTTAAAAATATATAAGAATATGATAGCACCTAAACCTATATCCATCTATTTGCATACCTAGTTAATATATTTTAATCAGTTTTATAAATGAATATAAATGCAGATACATATATTGACATATAAGAAAAATATTTTAGCATATCATTAAAATTGGTTATGAATGTATAATAGATACATGCCAAATACACATACATACCTAATAGATTAATATATATATATATATATCTGTGTGTGTGAATTGAATGTCTTCTCATCATATAAGTATACGATATTTCTTTTATAAAAATTATATCAACTATACTAGAAAAGATTTTTTTAAAGAAAAAGATGGTGAGCTCTCGAGATGGGAGTCACCATGCAACGTTATATTATATCAAACCCAGAGAAGTGTTACAGAGTATAATTAACTAGACTCCCAAAAAAATTCAGAGAGCCTTATAGTGAGAGATAACATTTTCTGGATAGAACCTTTAATTTTTAAAAATAAACTCATTTTTCGCCTACCAAATTGCCCATAGCACCGCGAAAGGTCTAGCCACATCATCAGAGGAGTTGCCTCCTACTTTCCTTACCCCTTCCCAGAAGCTCGAAAAGAAGCAGGCATCTACCCATTGGATCGCTAGTTCTTTCCAGACCTTCTCCGAGATCACACAAGAGAAGAAGATATGCTCCGAGTTCTCCTCCTGCTCTCCGCATCTGTCACACATCACATCCTGAAGATTCAAAAGCCTTGCTCTCCTAACCTTGTCCAGTAACTTGTCTCTCCTTAGGCACTAGAGGAAGATTTTTATTCTGTTCGAGATCCTGCTTGCCTAAATGATCTTCACGTCCTGACACAAGTCCAAATCATGTCCTTCCTCACTGTTTCTCAGCTCGTTATATAAATGTTTGACTGAGAACTTCTTACCCGGTCAAATGAAATGGTCTCTGCTCTGGGAGAAGACGACTGGGGTAGGAGCCGCTTCCATTAGTCTATCCAAATCCTCCCTCCTTCTGTCCGACATGATCACATTAAAACCTAGTCTCCATTCTCATGATTGAGCCACTTCCCTCAAGGTTTCCTCCTTTAATGTTGCCAAAGCAAAGATTCTAGGAAATCACGTTTCCAACGGGCCTTCACCTGTCCAATCATCCCTCCAGAACCTGAATCCTCTCCCATCCCCAGGCTTTGGCACTAGTCTATGTGAAATGAGAGGTAAAACATCTCGTAAACCTTGCCATAAGGACGATTCATACCGAGAGACCTTCGCTTCCAAGACTCCTTTCACCCCGTAAATCTTCCTCAACACTGTAGTTACTAGATCCATAGATGGGCCCCAAATGCGCAACACCCTTTTTCCTAGTAACGCCCTATTCATGCAAGTCAGGTCCCAGACTCTCAAACCACCGTGCTTCCGGGTTCTCGTGATCTCCTCCCAGGACACCAGGTGCACGCCTGATATCTATTGTTTCCCATCAGACCAGAAAAATCTTCTCATCAGCTTTTCAATCTTCTTTCTCACGCCCACCGGCATCAGCCTAGTTGGAAAAAAGAACACGGGGATAGAAGTCAAAACATGCTTCAGCATGATCAACTTCCCACCTTTCGACAAAGTAACCACCTTCCACCCAGCCAGTCTCTGCTCAATCGTCTGGATAACTGCATCCTAGTCTGCAACCTTGAGTTTTCCAGCCACTAATAGAAGGCCAAGGTAGATGATCGGTAGGTCACTTAATGAACAGCCGAGCAGCTCAGCTACCCTGATCCGATCATCATTTTAAATCCCAAAAGTGATAACCATCGATTTCTGTCGATTTATCTCAAGCCCAGATAAGCTACTAAAGACGTCCATCAACTGAGCTGCCCTGCGACTCATCTCATTTGATCCTCCCAGGAAAAGAACTGTATTGATCACATACTGCAGAAGAGGTACTGAGATGTCGTCAAGATGAAAGCCTTCGCACCAGCCTCCAAATATCACTTGTTTGAATAAAACTGCCAATACGTCTGCCACCAGAACAAAAAGCATGGGCGCTAGAGGGCATCCCTGTCAGACACCCTCTGTGGCTGGAAAAAGCCAGCTTCCGGTCAACCATTCACTAAGACCGAGAAAGAAGACGTAGTGATACATCTTTTCATCCATGCAATCCACACATCTGTGAACCCTCTTCTCCTCAGCGAAGACCACATGAAGCTCCAGTCCACACAGTCGTGAGCTTTGGCAAAATCAATCTTCCACAACACCCCTTTGAACCTCTGCATTTCCATTCTAAACGGATCTCTGACGCCAAGACTAGTCCATCTGTCATTTGTCATCCTAGAATAAACGCGGACTGAACTTCCAGAACAATAGAGTCCATGACACCCTTAAGCATGTTTGCCAACACTTTTTCCACAATCAGATAAATCCCATTTGAAAGAGCAATCGGTCTGAAATCTTCTACCCTAGCGGGACGATCTTTCTCCGGAAGCAAAAATAACATTTCTCTATTAACCTTCTCAAAATCCATGTTTCCTTCTATGAACTCTTCAAGTGCCTCTAGGACATTACCCTTCAATAGATCCCATAACTCTCTGTAAAATAAGATCGGAAACCCATCCGGCCCCGGTGCCCCTTCCGCGTTCAGTCCCAAACTGCCTTCTTCACCTCAGTCTTTGTAAACAGCGTGACCAGATCCTCTGCCTGTCTCGGTGTCAAAGTCTTCACCCCCTTTCCCAACCACCCCCATCCTTCCCCGTGCTTTCTCTGAGACGTGTCTACATAATGCCTTCTTATTGCACTGCCAATCTATGCTTCCTAGGAAAGCCTCAGCCCCCCAACCTCAAGCTCCTGAATATGGTTCCTCCTTCTACCAGATGCCATGGTGTGAAAGAATCCGGTATTCGCATCCCCCTCTTTGAACCACTTCTGTCTGGACCTCTGTTTCCACTCCAGCTCTTCTTTCTGATCCTACATCAAAATCTCGTCCATAAGCCTGGATCTCTCCGCCATCTCCTCCTGGCATAAACCTCTAATATCGTCAATGTCATCCAGACGAACCAAACCTTCCTGAGCCTTGCATCTCTTCTCCCTTCTTTTCAACTTCACCTCACCTCCATACTTTTTTAGGAATGATTTGAGCAACCCCAATTTAGCCGCCAACCGGCTAACCACTGACCCCTCAGGATTCCACTTTCTCCATTGCTCTGCTACCAGCTCCTTGCAACCATCTTCCAACATCCAAGACCACTCAAAGCGAAAGAGGAACCTTCGCCTTTCCTCCTTACCCGACGACCATAAATTAGGTGTGTGATCAGAGTGAGTCCGTGGAAGGGCCAAAGCCCGAGACAGCGGAAACCTCTCTACCCCCTCAATGGATATCAAGAATCTGTCCAACCTCGATCTTGACCTTGCTTTCCGCCATGTAAAAGCACAACCTGTTGCATCGACAATTGTTAACCCGGAAGAATGTGTCTTCTCTAGAAATTCCGTTGAACCAGCATCCCTCCCACCCCCCCTTCTCAGGTGGCCCTCGGGCAGCAACATAAGATTGAGATCCCCTCCCACTTAGGGCTGGCTATCGAGCCTAACGAGCTGAGCCAGGGTTGGGCTCGGGCTCGAGTTCGATCGAGCCCAGCCGAGCTGGCTCGGGCTTGAGCTCGGTGGGCTCGAGCCCTTATCGAGCCAGCTCGGGCTCGATAAGTCTTGAGCCGAGCCCTTTATTGAGCCCGAGTCACTTATCGAGCCTGGTCAGGGCTCGAGCCTATTCAGTCTCGTTAAGGAAATATGGGGTTTTTGGGTGAAAAAATATTTTGCCTGGGCTCGAACCCTAGACCTCCTTTTTAAAGATCGTCCACCTTACCAATAGGCTACCATCCAGGTTGTATATAAAAGTTAAATTATAATATATATATTGTAACATTCTGCTTGTTAATAAAAAAGAAAAAAATACTAAATATCTAACTATAACCTAGATTAACATAGATAAAAGGTAGAAAATCCAAGTCTACAATATAGTCCACCCAACATTGTTGCTACATAAACAACATAAACACATAATCCACCATTAACAATGTTGCAAAACTAATACAAATAAAAATAAAAATCACTGTAGTTTCACAAATAGAATATATATATATATTCCTTATCGAGCCCGTTATTGAGTTATCGAGCTGAGCAGGGCTCGGCTCGGGCTCGGCTCGATAAGCTATCGAGCCCAAAAATCTGGCTCGGGCTCGGCTCAATAGCTTAATGAGCCAAGCTCACGAGCCCTTATCGAGCCGAGCCCGAGCCTGGCTCTTCGAGCCGTGACTCAATAGCCAGCCCTACTCCCACCAGCCACACCCCCTCAACTTGGTCGGCGTACATCTGCATTAAGTCTCCTGCTAAAGAACCCCTCTTGCTGTCACAGGGCCCATAGACATTTGTCATTGTAAAGATAAATCCGTCTGCCCTACGCCTGAGGCGAATCGAGATGCAATTACCAACATCTATACTAAAAAAGATATAAAATCTGGTTGCAAAAATCTACAAATAAATCTATAACTACTTACTAAAATGTAGATGCAATTATCAACATCAATTTTGACAGATGTCAAATTCGCACCTATTACCTTATCAATATTACAATAGATATAGATACAAATGTTAGAATATATACATAAATGATTGGTAAGGAATTGGAACATATCTACATCAATTTGTATCCTTACACTTAAAGCATTATATAATATTACTTATTGAAAAATGTTGACTTTATCAGTATTAGCTAACAATGGAATTATTTTTCTATAAAATGAATAATTTCCTGGGAGTGTTTTGATTAATTATAGAGTATTCTTAGAAATATTAATGTAAATCGTTAATTTACTAGGATATTTTTGTAAAAAAATCCTTATGAATATTAGTGATAAATATATTGGAATCATTTCCCCTAAATTATACAACCAATGAAATTCATAGAATATTGACAGCTACAATTTCAAATAATAGACAAATAAATTAGATAAATAATACATCAATATCCTCCAAGTCCAAATTTCTAGATTCGTCGGCAAATCTTAATTTATACCCATCCAAACCAACTAATATATATTCATTATATAATCTTTAAATTTATAAAATTCTATATATCTATAGATTTCACTACTCGTTCTCTCATCTATGCTCTTAGTTTTGGTTATCTGAGAATAATGTCAACCTCTTTTATCAATGTGGTGACTCTCCCTGTTGTTTCTCTTGCAACTTCAATCAGTGAAATATATAACAATGATTATTTTTTTCATAAAATTATCTTTTATTCCTGTAATTAGCAACTGATATTATATTTTTTTGTTAAAAGTCCATATAACTGTCATCTATATATTGGCTTACTTGTTAAATTTTGTATTAATCGTTGCTAAATTTAATAACTATTAGAAAAAAGTTAACGGATAACAGTAGCAATATGATTAGTTCTCAGGAATATAGCAACTAATTCAATAATAATTTTTTGAATTTAAATAATCAAGTAAAGAACTATGGAACATATGGCAGCGGATGTTAGATTATTCATTACCTTAAGTCAATTTTATTTTTGTGATCGAATAACCCAAATTTATAAAGATAGATCTAACTCCCACCCCCATATGATAACGCTAGTCTAGAACTGCAATTAATATTCCCCATTATTTTTTAATTTATTAGATAATATAATCCTGCAATACATTATTAGCTACAATAATAACATATATATAACGTCAAAAGTGCATTAAAACATTTTTCTTTTATACTAGCTTTTTCACGAACGGGTAAGATGAGATAAACTCTCTTGGATATTATGTGGACAATTCTTTCTCGGGATATCTCTATTATTTATATAGGGGGTCTTTCCAATAGGACAAGTTCCTTCCATGTGTAAGGAAGGCCAACGATCTGGGCCACTAGATTCAAATCCAACGGCACCTTCGGTTTTATTGCCTGAAAGGGTATTTTGGTCACCATCTTTTGCATTAGTTATGCATACCATTTAATATTTCAAAATACTAAATTTAGATAGATCTAATTTTGATATTTTTCGCAATACCTTATTTAAATTATATTCAATTTCATGCTAAAGAACACTACGTGAGGCATTGTTTGTATCCTCATGTGTTTTTTTTGTAGAACACGTTGTTCCTTTTGTATTAATTGTATTTTTTTTGTAAAATCCATAATTCCTTCAAAATTTATCAGTCATTTGTGAAATTTGTGTGGTACTTTATAGAATACAATTTATATTAGCAATTAATGTATGGTTCTTTGTAAAGATTGTATGGTTCTTTGTAGAATAAAATTTATGTGGTTCATTGTAAAAATGCAGTAGTCATTCACAATCAAATCGATTAGTAAAATACAATCGAAATATGTATAATACACATCTAAAATGTATAATGCATATCCAAAATGTGTAATACACATCAAATATGCAATATGTATAAAAAATTACATTGTCATTCACGCCCAATTGATATGTAAACTACAATTCAAATATGCATAAAACACATTAATATTTTATAATACACATCAAAATTGCACCCTCACGCTGGCACAACCATGCTACACACGTCACCATCTGATCTATGTGTTGTCGTCATCGTCTACGCGTAGAACTTCCTAGAGAGCTACGACATCATCCACAAGCAACTACGTGTGCCATCTACTTTCATCTTGTTGATGAAACCACGCATGATGCTGGGAATTTCTCCAAGAAGCGCCTGATCATCATCTCCGTGATGACGGTGAAGACGGAGATGAAAGGAACATTTGGATGCTCCCTCGAGGAAGAGGAACCTCCTACCGGTCATGTCGACAGTGAAAACGGAGACGAAGGTGACAAAGCGGTTGACGAGGCATGTGATGACAACGGAGACGGTGGAGACAACGGAGATGAGGCATGTGATGTGCATACGGTGGAGAAGAGCGATGACGGAGATGGAGACATGCAAGTCTGACATCCTCCTCCTCCTCCCTATTTTTGTGTGTGTGCCTATTTTTGTGCGTGAGATTTTGAAATGAAGGCTCCTCAATGACTGTCTCGATAGACTATGTCCACAGACGAACATAAAGAATGACCCTGATGGTCATAAGAATGTTGTTGTTGTTGGGTATACTACTGAACTTGCGGGGCCCTACTAGTCGACGGGTACGTCTAATGATACATGTACTACTATTGTTGTCTTTGCACATGGTAAGGAACGACTCTAAAGCTCTATGGTGCTGGAAGAGGTGTAAGAGTAAATGATGTGTTGTAGAAAGTCTGGGGACGCTAGTATGAGAAACGGACCCCCGAACTCCCCTGTCTAGCAGGGTTATGTGTGTACCACACACTATTTACCTCCCATACCTGGGAAGGCTCCTCAATGACTGTCTCCACAGACGGTTATTGTTGCTGACAAGAATGGCTAAAGGCTGGTCCTCTACCTATGGTTGAGATAGACATGACATCTGTTGTTCCTGAATATGATGAACACGGTAAACTGGAGTAGGAGATGCAGTCACAGCAGGTACCCTCATCTTGGATACCTTCTCAGAAAGTTCTGCCATCTGCTTAGGTAATTTGGATAAGTTGTTGTCCAACCCATCCATATGCATATTGGTCCTCTCAACTAATGTAAGTTTATCTGCTATAAATCCCATGTCAAAAGGATCCATTGTAGCCTTCACTCCCCTGCTAGATGTGAATGGAATGGGGGTCTCTAGCTGAGCTCTGCTCGCGGTCTGTGCTCTACTTGTCTTGACCATTCTCTCTAACACCTTCCAAATGATGTCCGCACCTCGTGACGTATAGCTGCCTCCACAAGCAGTACTAACCAAGACCGCAATAAACGGACTGAATCAGGATGGAAGGCTCTGAGCCATGACAAGGACACTTCTATAAAAGATCATTAAATCTCTCTCATGTATCACAGAAGGCTTCATTAGGAATTTGGAGGAAACGTGTGATGTGTGAAGACATCAAGTTAGTTCTACCCAGGGTAGAACTTCTTCAGGAAGAGGTCCTTAAACTACCAAAGGTAGTCACAACCACCCCCAGGTTCTTCATCCAATATCCCGCCTTATCCTTTAAGGCAAAAGGGAGTGATTTGAGACTAATGTAGTCTTGGTTAACCCTAGGATACTTAAGATTAGTACAGACCAACTCAAAGTCCCCAAGGAATGCATAAGGTTGCTCATGTACATTCCCATTGAAATGTGGCAGCAGACTAAGTAAATGCGGCTCTAATTCATATTCAACTTCGGGTTCAACTGGGCTTACCATGTAGCCATTTGATATTGCTCAGGATTACATGTTGTGTCTATCGGTGCATCTCTACCCAACTGTAATTGACCAACTTGCGCTCGCATAAGTGCTTGATTCTACTCGGACTTTGTCAACCTAGACAATACGCATGCATTGAGTCCTCTCGTTCTTCCTCCTCTCAATTCTGCTTCTTAGGAGGCATCTCTAATAAATCTTCATTACAGTCATCAAACAAAGGTCTAAGTACGATCTAGATGATGATAATGAATTCAAATTGATCTCACCAAGGCAATGGTCTTCATCGGTGAGTAAAGAAGAAAAGGGGTTGGTTGAGATGTAACCATCCCCTAGGAGGGAATCATGATACATCGATTAGGAAAAAGGATTGTTTCCAAATCAGGGTGGTCCAGTTAAAGATGAAGAAGGGGACTGGACCGGTGAAGACATGATATTTGGGCGGTTCAACGACAAGCTCTCAAAATCCGAGCAAATATCCGACTAATTATCCATCTTTGAATTCAAGAGCTTGGGAATTAAAACGCGTTCGATACAAAAAGATCTAGTTCTAATAGGTACTTGAATGTGCGGAGTTACTCATGCAAAACAATCAAGACAAACCCTTTTGAATTCACCAACTCAACACTGAAGGCCGGAGATGATGGAATTATTATCTTGTCAATTTTATTGGTGATAAATACAAATCTTGAAAGAGTTACAAGTTGTTGGGTACTTGTATTTCCTTACAAACTGTCCCAATTCTTATGCCTAGTTGCACCCACTCATAGTCAGTATAAGAGTAAGTACGGACCGTAAAAATACGGCTACCTGTTACTTAAGATGGAGCCTTACACAGTGTCCTCTAAACCTCCCACTCCGGTAAGGTAATCCGGACTATTTACTGGCTACATATATTTCCTCATTGAGAAGTGGCTAACCATTTTTGTAAAACTAGTAGTTTACATGAAAATCCTGACATGGCTCTATCCCAGTGTCCGTCCCTCTCTCACTGATAAGTACCTGTAAAAAATGAGGGATTTATGCAACCGTAAAATAAGGTTGCTTTTATTCCAATTTATTTTGGTCAACTTGCATCAATTCAGTCTCGATTTTAAGAGTGTTGGTTATCGCATGAATTTAAGTGGCCACAAACATCGCCTAATTGATTGAGCCCGAGATCTACCTTTTTAATGGTATCGAATTAACGATTTTGTTGCAGTCAGATAAATCCGGATCGATCAAAAATTAACCGCACGAATTGATGAATCGTCGAATGAAATTAAGTGTGGTTTTATGTTTGTTTAACCTGGGCAAGCCCCAGGGTCGACTCAAGGAGGCAAAGGAACAACTTAGGATTAGATTAGATGAATTAGATCGTGTTTTTCCAAGTGGGATTTTTTTAATTTTTTTATACAATAAAAATGCAGATGCACCGATGCGGATGAACTAGGTTATTAAAAAAATCAACAACTTAGCTAAAAATAATTTTAATTTGAAATTAGTCCAAATTGATCAAGTTGTATTTTTCCTGTAAACGTAATCCAATGATTAATGTAAAATGTATTTTTTGGAATTTTTGGATTTAAAATGCACAAATGAAAAATGCAAACTTTTTTGAGGTTTTATGCGATTTTTCCTGCAAATGATATGTAAAAATTATGAAAAAATTATTAGAAGTGAAATATGATAAAATTAAGCTACACTAAATTTTTCATAATTTTCTGATACTCTATGATTTTGTTATGAATTTGTTTTACTGAAAACAGAGTGACTGTGATTATTTAATTTCTAATAAATCCATGAAATAAAATTATCCAGAGAAGGAATTATCTCAAATATATATTTCAATAAGGAATCTAGGAGAATTGAAATTTCTCAAAAATTGTCTTCGAGGATTTAATTAAAAAATAATTACCTAAATCACTAAGAATTTTATTTTATGCAAAAGACAACTCCAATTTCGATGAAACTTAGACATAAATTAAAGAGCACTTAGAGGCATCATCTACAATTTTTGACACTTTTTAGAGCAAGAAATATGTCTGTACGAATTTCAGAGCATAAATGGCAAAATATTACTCAATTTCAATCTCTGATTTTTAATGAATAATTCGATTCTCACAAAAATTATAGCCACAAGATAAAGGTTTAGATGCTCTACAAAATGCTATTTTTTTTATTAAAAATTGATGCAAAACTAATGCCCAAATTAACGCTCAAAGCCAGGGGTGTCTTCGTAATACAAAAATAAAGTAAAACTAACTGAAATGTAAACAGGGACACATTTGCAATTACTAAAACTTGTAAGAATAAAAGTGTAATTTTTACAAAATAAAAAAATAAAAAAAAAGAAATCGACGGAAACGTGGGTTCCAAGAAAGGAACCCACCTTCCCATGCCTAAGGCAGGAGCGGCTTGGGGGAGCATCTAGGGCGCGCGGCGGGAGGCTCCATCAACTAGGGGTGGACGGTGTGTACGACCGTGGGGGCGCGACCTGATGAGGTGCAGCAAGGGCGGAGGAGCGCCAGCAGTGGCTGGGGCGAGGCACGACCTGGAGGGCGGCGTGGGATTGCGGCTACAGGGGGTGCGCAGGTGGTGCCTGGGCCTGAAGGGCGGTTAGGGGCGCATGTGGCCGCTCACGCGGCGGAAGCATGTACCGCCGCGGGGGCACGGCCTGACGAGGTGCAGCAAGGGCGGCGCGGTCGTTGAGCGGTGAGGTAGCGGATGGCCATCGAGGTGTGGCTCGGTGGCGGCGGAGCTTGGAGGTCGCGGCGGTCGGCCGCTGGTGTGCTACTGGGCGGAGCAACAACCTGCGGGGGAGGAGGCATCGGCGGTCGACCGCCAGGGGGCTGACGGCATGGGGGAGGCGGACTGTGGCAGACGTCAATGGCGCTCCTGGTGGCTGCCGTCAGCGTTGAGGGGCAGAGCGCTCCAGGTGGCCTCGTACGGGGGCTGGAGGGTGGACTGCTCCAGGTCGTTGGAGGGCTACGAGGATCGGTGACGGCGGGCCACGTGGGCTCGTGGGCGGAAGCGCGGCTTCATAGTGAAGGGCGCATCCGTGAGGACGTGGCTGTTGCGAGCAGGCGGAGCGCCGATCGGCAGAGGGGTGCGTGGACCGGTGACGACGGACAGGAGGGCGACTGATGGCGTCCAGGAGGGCGGCGGCCTGGCCCTGCTTACCTTTTTTGTAATAAAAAAATTTTTTGTAGAATTTTTTTAAACAGAAGAGAAAAAATTTGTAGAAATGAAATGGAATAAAATTGTAGTGATGATGATGTATGATGATTGGTGGTTTTGGAAATGATGTAGTGTTTGTAATGGTGATCAACACAAAAATGAAGAGATGTTAGATAAAAAAATATTGAAAAAGTTAAAGATGGGGAAATACTTACATGTGTTGTCGCTGAAGGTGGAGCCACGGTATGCGGCCTCCGTCGTGGCCTCAACAGCTTGGCGTGAGAAGCTCGAAGCTTGGCTGCTCACGAGTGGGGATACTACGACGAGAGATCGCTGGATCGCACCTGAGAAAAATCTCGAGGAGGTTGTTGCTCAATCGTGAAAGGAGCTGCAACTGTCACTGAAACTCCAAGGGGGCTCGCTCCTCTCCTATCGAAAGGTGGATGAAGGAAAATGATGGAGATGATGGGAATAAAAAGGAAGAGGAGAGGGAGGTTGGAGAAGAAGTGGGAAGAATGGAGTGGAAGAGAGAGTGGTGACTTGGAGTGGAAAACAAGTAAGGAGGAAGAAGTAAAAGGAAATAAAAATAAAAATAAATAAAATAAGTAGGCTACTAAAAATAAAGAAGAGGAAATAAAGATAAAAGGAAATATTAAAATAATAAATAAATAAATAAATGTAAATACATAATTAATTAAAATAAATAATAATAAATAAATAAATAAATAAAATAAGATAAAATAAAATAAAATAAAATAAAATACAAAAATAATATAAATTGGGGTGACACGTGGCGGCTCCAGGAGCTGCCACGTGTCGACCCCGAAAATTCAAAAATTAAATGTAAAGAAAAATCGAAAAGAAATAACAAAAGAGGATAAATCAAAAGGTGATTAACATTAAAGTTTCTCATCTCGACGAGCTCTACAACGTTCGTGAAGGATTGAAAATCAAAAGAAGTCATATGTACAAAGTGTATTTTTTGGTGGTACCTTATAGATATAAAATACCACATTTTATCTTTTGTAATTTTTTATCATTTTTAAAAAAGAGAAAAATTAATATAAAAAAAGAGAAAATATGAAAGGAATATTTAGAATTTAATCTAATTTTTTGAATTTTTAATAAATAAGAAAATAAAAAGATAAAATACAAGGGCAAAAAGGTCAATATGTATAATATATAATAGGGGCCCAAAACCCAAGTTTTGAATACGATCTCTGATTTTAATGAAATTGATCTTGTTTTGAAGATCTTTGAATGTATATTACTTTAAAAGTGAGTAGATTAAATCAGATACTTTATGAGAGATATGTGTGTTTTAAGGCTCCTTGTTTCAAACTTGGATTTGGGGTTTTATTGGTCAATTTTACAAGATAATATTTTTTAAATTTTTCCACAATTAGTATTAGTAATATATACACTATAGAGTTGGTTTTATTGAATTTGTAGTTATTATAAAATATATACAAATAGGTGAAATATGGTGAATATACATGTGATTTTTACAAATGAATTGGGCTTCTTATTTAATGCAAATATGAATGCTACAATGCAGATATCATTTATGCATGCATGAATGCTAATTATGCAATATAAGTGGAAATATGCAGCTAATTACTCGGGAATAAAGCTATATTTTTAACTTTTAGAGTGATGAATCACATATTCATCACTTATGTACTGTCCCTTTTCCTTTTTCCTTAAGTTGATAAAACTAGGGGAGAAAGCGAAAAACAGAATGCAGTCAGACATCGATGATGTATGCAGTCATTAAAGATACTTTAAAACGCTTCCCAGCACTCTCCACGTGGATGCATAATCGAATTTTTAAATCTAGCTATATTATGCAAGTCGAAAAAGCTTCAATTAAGCAATAGTTCTATTAGCGATGAATAAACCAATTTATTTGACTAAGTAGAACGTAAGCTACGTGCGTCTATGAATCTCCTAAGATTTTTACAATTGGGAATCTTATGAGTTTTGTGTAGTGTATCATAATATACGAAATTGATCAAACAAGAATGACATATTATTTTTCTATTTGGCATGGTGCACTGATCTAAAACATCACTTAAGTCGAGAACCACTCTCCACACAACCGTATAATGAATATCAAAGTCCATAGGCCTTTGTTACACACGCGAGATCTCAATCGAGAACTGATGCAATTAGGCAATTAATTACAACACGATAAAATAAACTTGATTAATCTAATTAACCTCTACTAAATAAATTGCTTCGTGGGCTCTCCAGCAAGTAACTCCAAGCTTCTCGCCTCCGCGGTCCTTCGAGATTCGTTGGCTCCACGAGACTTCCACAAAAATTATATTTATTAGAAAAATTCTAGAGAGATTAAAATAATTAATTAATTAGGAATCACAAAATAACACACGACATAATCAACCAAAATAATGTCAAAAATAATTAAACCTAAAAATCACTAAATAAATATTTAACTCTAAAAATGATCACAAAATGTACCACGTCCCCGACAACGACGCTATCTGATAAATCGCTAAATGCATGCATTAATTTGGATCTGTTGTAGCACGAGCACTTAACGTGTCATAAAGAACCGAATGAGTAATCTAAATGAATAGGATTCAACTTTAATTTTTAATCTAAGAAGTCCAGGATCGAACACAAGGACACAAGCAATTTAGTGATTAAATTTAGATGTCAAATATCTTAAGTGGCAATTCTTAGATTAATTAAGTTGAGCAAATGCGTCATTCACAAAAGAGATTATTTTTAATACATTTGTATACACTTAAGTTATATGAAAAACATAAAGCACAAAAAATAGCTTACATCACTCACAATGCAATTACAAACTCAATCAGCAATTGGAGTTAATCATAATAATTTCTTGAATTGATGGAAAATCCAATGAAGTCTAAAATCAAATCCGAAAATAGATCTAATCAACTTTTGATCTAGACAGCATTATCAAAATAATAATGAAACTCATTTCAATTTGGTGCTCAAATTAGTTTACAAGCAATTAAATCAATTATTAACTTAATGATAATGATCAAGATTAATTAATAAATTTTTTTAAAAGAAAGAAATTAATCAGGCTCAATTTCTCAAAATAATGATAATTTCAACTTTAATTAAGGATCTAATTAAGCACTAAGAAGATGAAATATCATACGTGATTCTTTTATGAAAATTAATCACAAAATGCACTAATAGAAAGAACAACAAAATAGCTTTCAAATGAGACCAAAATCACTTTAATTAGATTTATAGATAAAAACGTTGTTCAAAAATCAATCTAGCGGCATTTTCGCAAGAAAAACTTCCAAGTTTCGTCATAATAAGGATAAACAGGAACTAAAATAAAATTAAAACAACCTCAAAGGATATTATGTAAATTTTAAAGTGTAGGAGGACTCATATGCAATTCTCGAGAAATCATGGGTTGATGCTACAAATTTTACAGTCACGTGTGCGATACACATGACTCTGTCAGGCTTGGTAACGGAGGCTCGGACCACGTGTCCTCTTCTTATGCTTCTTACCAGGCTCGTCTTCAAGCTCGGATGTCGAACCTCGAGGTTGAACCGTTGCTTCGATGTGTAGACGTTGCTCACTTGCACCCGTTGGATCATGCTTAATAGAATAGATCCAACGGCACTGCTTCTCCTCCGTTCTTCAGCTCCTCCGCACGCGGCGGTGCCTGGGTTGTGGTCTGGCGGGTGTTCTTTTGTTCCTCCTTGCTCCTCTGCTACAACTGAAGGTCGAATGACCTTCGTAATGGCTTCGCGAAGTCGGTTGAGGGATAAAGAGGATGTGAAACACCTTGTGTAGCTCTATCGATGAAGTACTGCCGGAGCAAAAATTGGAGATCGGAGCTATGACTCAACCTCCAACCATTGAAGACAAGTTCCCTGCAATGTTAGTCCAACATATAGATGGACACAGAATGACTACAGTGAGGCAAAATGGAAGGATCTGTGAAGATGGGAGGATGAGCTTTGTGATAACACGAATTTTGCGAGGGTCTAAAGTAGTCTACACAAGGCGAGAACTACAGTGTCATTAAATAAACCGCTGACGAAACTCAAGTTAATCAAAAATTAACCCGTAAATAAATATCAATAAATGTAGAATAAATTGTGGAGTTAAAATTTATTATAACTTTACAACAAAGATACCTATAGGTGAAAGTATGTGTAGACGTTGAACACAGGGAGCAAACCTGGACAGATTATGCAGTGAAGTGCGGAAATCAGTTATCTGCTTCTTTCTCTATTTTTATGGCGTTTTTAATTTTATATTTTTATATTTTTTTATATTTTTATATTTGGTTTTTAATTTTACATTTTTATATTTACCTTTTTATATTTTCAGATTTTTATAATTCATTTTTTTATTAAAATAGGTAATATATGAATATAAGACAATATATACAATACTAATAAAAATAGTCAAAATATAGAGTATAAAATATTTTTGTTTATAAATATTTTTTATTATTTTTGTGAGTTTTTAGTGAATTTTGCTAATTTTTATATATATTTAAAGTCAAAAATACCCCAAAACTTGGATTTAATAACCGAAATTGAAATGAAGAGGAAAAGTAGCAAAATAGGTCAAAAATTCTTCAAATCAATTTTAATAGATAGATAAAAATATAAATAAAATTATAAAATAGAAAACACTATTTTTGAAAATTTTAGGAGTTTTTACTATTTATATATTGGATTCAGAAGCTTTTTGATTTTTATATATTTTCTTTTTCTATTTTTAGGGTTTTAAATTTCTGGAGTTGCAAAATAATTACATCAACATAAAAAAAATTTTGTAATTTTTTGAAAATTTTTAATATATTTTTTGGTTTTATATTGTAGATAGGGAAAAAATGTGCTTAAAATGATTTTTAATAAATAAGAAAAGCCTTAAAATATTGATCTAAAAATATGGCGTGAACCTACAACATTTTAGGAGCAAAACATTATTTTTGCGTGAATTTAAGAGCACAATTGCTTTTTTTATAAAAATTAAAGATCATGTATAAAAATTATTAAACTGGTAGGGATATAATTGTAATTAAAAATAAATTGAAGCATTCATATGCAAATTTACCTAAATGTTATTACTGCAGTTCAAAAGCATTAAAGTTAAATTACAAAAGGCGTAGGGGCCTTCTTGCAAAAAGGTGTGTCTCACGTGGATGGCTACGTGAGATGCGTTGGCAAAGGACCTGCTTGTAATTACAACAAAGTGTTGGGTTTCGATGCAAACGTACCGAAAAGTTTTTTATTAATTATAATATTTACATCATTGAATATAAAACAACAAAAAACGCATGGGTACGATTGAAATTTACCCCCACTAGTGGCTCAATCGACCGACAAAAGACCGCTCTCTTGGACACACGGTCGTTCCACGTGCGATGATGATGGTTCGTAGTTGACGCCCCAGATTAGATCCTGGAGAAGGATCCTATGGTCGAGGCGATGTCAGATCGGATATCACCTGCGACTCTGGAAGATCGAGGGCAGATCCAACTTCTGTAAGGATGTCTAGAAGAACGAGATATGAACTTACATTGGGCGAGTTTCGATTTGATCTCGCGGGTTCCTCTGATGGTCTGGGGCCCCTCCAATGGATTCTTTACATACTGCTCAATGCCCATAAGCTCCCAGGTCCTTCAAAAATGCTCGAAGACCCGAGATGGCTTCCTGGAGCTCAGTGGTCTCCGGCAAGGGTCCTGGGTGCCATTCTTTGCTCTAGATGGGGTTCAGATACCTCCTTCAACACATGCATAAGAAAGAAGCGATTCGTCTAGGGATGGCAGGGGTGCTGGCCATTATTTGTTGGAGTTCGGTGTGTCGTGGAATGGACAGTGATGGCCGGAGCTCAAGATCTCCGACGAGGATTAAGGCGTTGTCTAAGCTAAAAGCATGCTTAAAATATAAACTAGAATAAAACAATAAATAAAATATTAAAATAAAATAAAATTCAAATATACAATTGTGAAATACATATACTTATACCTATATAATAAGTATACATATTTATTTAAGTGTATATATTACATCAGAAAAATATAATAAAAATATATTTAAGTATAAACAAGAAGTTATAATTTTATAAAATAATAAAATAAAATAATAAAATCAAAAAACAAAAAATAAAATACTTAAAAAATAGGTAAATATATCTATAAAGAAACCCCAAAAAATAACTTGTAAATAAAAAGTTCTAAAAAATAAATAAAAAACACAATAAAATTCTACCAAAAATAATAACATTTTTATTTTATGACTTTAATTTAATAAAATTATTTATTATTTAATAGTTAATTTAGAAATAATTCAGGTCGGATTTTTCTGGTTGGTCCACATGGACCAACCAGATTGCCCCACGAGTTGACCTAGGTCAACTCCTCTAACATGCACCCTAGCCTCTGACAATCCTGTTTTTGGCCTATCCTTCTCGTATTTTTCACGCTTGATGCGTTGCTCGAGGAGGATGGGACCCTTCACAAGATTTCTTCCTTGTGCATCCAGTATCCATGCTGAGCCATCTCCTATGGCACATCAACTTCGATTCACTTGTGATCTATCCTTGAACGCCTCGCCTTCACATCCTGTACGAAACCTCTCCCGTCACCTTCCTCCATTTTTCGAGTCTCTTTTGGCCACTCCTTCCCTTCCTTCTTGCACCCATATGGTCGAGGGCGGTCACAGCATCCACGACATGCACTTAGGTTGATCGAAGGAGGCTGACTTAGGTGGATTCCACGATCTCCGACCTCCGCCGCCGTCGAGGTACACTGCTCGTGGCTTCTGATGTTTGAGTTGGTTTTACTTACTTTTCCTGTGTTTTTTATTATAAGCATTAGCTGTAGGTTTAGATCAACATGTTCGGCTCATTTCGTACCAGAGAAGCCCATGTATGAACAAGGATTGATTTTACTACCCCATCTAGCTACTCTGGGTTGGGGAGTAGGTCCGGGGGGGGGGAAGTTATAGACACTTTTCCATACTTTGTGTCTGGAGTACTTCACTTAATTTCCTCCGCAGTCTTAGGTTTTGGCGGTATTTATCATGCACTTCTTGGACCTGAGACTCTTGAAGAATCTTTTCCATTCTTTGGTTATGTATGGAAAGATAGAAATAAAATGACCACAATTTTAGGTATTCATTTAATTTTGTTAGGTATAGGTGCTTTTCTTCTAGTATTTAAAGCTCTTTATTTTGGTGGTGTATATGATACCTGGGCTCCCGGAGGGGGAGATGTAAGAAAAATTACCAACTTAACCCTTAGCCCAAGTATTATATTTGGTTATTTATTAAAATCTCCTTTTGGGGGAGAAGGATGGATTGTTAGTGTGGACGATTTAGAAGATATAATTGGAGGGCATGTATGGTTAGGTTCCATTTGTATACTTGGTGGAATTTGGCATATCCTAACCAAACCTTTTGCATGGGCTCGCCGTGCACTTGTATGGTCTGGAGAGGCTTACTTGTCTTATAGTTTAGGTGCTTTAGCTATCTTTGGTTTCACTGCTTGTTGTTTCGTCTGGTTCAATAATACTGCTTATCCTAGTGAATTTTATGGGCCTACCGGACCAGAGGCTTCTCAAGCTCAAGCATTTACTTTTCTAGTTAGAGATCAACGTCTTGGGGCTAACATAGGATCCGCTCAAGGGCCTACTGGTTTAGGTAAATACCTAATGTGTTCTCCTACTGGGGAGGTCATTTTTGGCGGGGAAACTATGCATTTTTGGGATCTCCGTGCTCCTTGGTTGGAACCTCTAAGGGGTCCAAATGGTTTGGACTTGAGCAGGTTGAAAAAAGATATACAACCTTGGCAAGAACGACGTTCCGCGGAATATATGACTCACGCTCCTTTAGGTTCTTTAAATTCTGTGGGTGGCGTAGCTACCGAGATCAATGCAGTCAATTATGTCTCTCCTAGAAGTTGGTTAGCTACCTCTCATTTTGTTCTAGGATTCTTCCTATTTGTGGGTCATTTATGGCATGCGGGAAGGGCTCGCACAGCTGCAGCAGGATTTGAAAAAGGAACATGTTGATCTAAACCTACAGCTAATGCTTATAATAAAAAACACAGGAAAAGTAAGTAAAACCAACTCAAACGGTCAGAAGCCACGAGCAGTGTACCTCGACGGCGGCGGAGGTCGGAGATCGTGGAATCCACCTAAGTCAGCCTCCTTCGATCAACCTAAGTGCATGTCGTGGATGCTGTGACCGCCCTCGACCATATGGGTGCAAGAAGGAAGGGAAGGAGTGGCCAAAAGAGACTCGAAAAATGGAGGAAGATGACGGGAGAGGTTTCGTACAAGATGTGAAGGCGAGGCGTTCAAGGATAGATCACGAGTGAATCGAAGTTGATGTGCCCTAGGAGATGGCTCAGCATGGATACTGGATGCACAAGGAAGAAATCTTGTGAAGGGTCCCATCCTCCTCGAGCAACGCATCAAGCGTGAAAAATACGAGAAGGATAGGCCAAAAACAAGATTGTCAGAGGCTAGGGTGCATGTTAGAGGAGTTGACCTAGGTCAACTCGTGGGGCAATCTGGTTGGTCCACGTGGACCAACCAGAAAAATCCGACCTGAATTATTTCTAAATTAACTATTAAATAATAAATAATTTTATTAAATTAAAGTCATAAAATAAAAATGTTATTATTTTTGGTAGAATTTTATTGTGTTTTTATTTATTTTTTTAGAACTTTTTATTTACAAGTTATTTTTTGGGGTTTCTTTATAGATATATTTACCTATTTTTTAAGTATTTTATTTTTTGTTTTTTGATTTTATTATTTTATTTTATTATTTTATAAAATTATAACTTCTTGTTTATACTTAAATATATTTTTATTATATTTTTCTGATGTAATATATACACTTAAATAAATATGTATACTTATTATATAGGTATAAGTATATGTATTTCACAATTGTATATTTGAATTTTATTTTATTTTAATATTTTATTTATTGTTTTATTCTAGTTTTAATATGTACATATATTATAATACATTAAAAAATTATAAAAATATAAAATTGTGAAAATAATAAAGAATAAATAAAATGAATATTTTATTCGAGTATATTATACAAGGGGTATAAAACCTAAACTTTCACACCTTAACTCCAAAAAATATAAAACCACCTTCATTAAATATCTTATTAAAACTTACATACAATTAAAGGAGATTTTGATATATTTTTAATTTTATTCGAAAGATATGGGTCTGGGAATTTGGGATTTTGGAATTTTATTCAGAGTATAACTTGTACATTGTCTATTATTTTTGCATGAAATCAATTTTGTATTTTTCTATATATTATTATCTACAGCTTTCATACAAAGTTTCTTTATTTGACATATAAAAAGTAGGAAAATAAAATAGGTCAAAAAAATAAATTATTGATGAATAAATAAATGGGGATTTTTATTGTATTATTAGCCCTTATCTCTGCTTACTTTATTCCTTGTCGACCTAACCATCAAGATGCCTAGGTCTCAAGGTTTAGGGTCATAAAATACCTTCGGTATTTTATTCTTTTTCTTTTCTTTTCTTTATTATATAATTTTGGTGTTAAAAGTATATTTTATACAGTACTTATGCAACAAAGAAATGTTAATTTGTCAAATTAGGGTTGTTTACATGCATTAGCTAGGGTTTTTAAGGCCAAAATGATAGAATAAAGGTGATGAATGGAGATTCATCACCTTGGTTTTAATCTTTGCTCGAGCTGAGCAAGGAATTGGATCGTGGTGAACACAGAAATGAAGAAACGAAATCATAATATAGAGAATACTGCGTGGATAATGGATTCAATGCGAAGAAATCTAATGCTTTAGATCAGATCTAAAGTAAGAAGTATTCACTAGGAAAACAGGCGAACATAAACAAAAACAAGATCGAGTAGACTTACCTGGAAAATGGAGATGAAGTCAAATGATTTGGTGGTGAATCAATGCCTTGTTGGAGCTTTAAAAGCTCAAGGAATCTTCGCTTAAACCACGAGGGCTGGAGTGGAAGCTCTAGCAGAATCGATGGTCAGTCTGCGACTTGGTCAAGAACCAAGGATCTCGTTGGAGTCTTCTCTCCATCGTGGCTTGTCTAAGTTTGCTCTCTCTTTCACATAAGAAAAGAAGAAGCTAGGAGGTGACTAACGTAGTAGCGGATGCAATTGACAAAGTCTAATGTCGAAGTTTTAAGGGGGGAAATTCAGAGGTTGGCGACGTCAGATGGTGGTTTCAACCACCACTACTAATGAAGAGAGGGGAAGTTAAGGAGGTTCTAAGGGATGGGTGAGGATTAGGGATAGGAAGGAGAAGCGAATTGCAGCAGTAGTTGAGAGAGGATTTATCGGAGGTTGTTAAGAAAATGGCGAGAAGTTGAAAGAAAATGAAAGGTTGCGACTGATGGAGAGAGAGAGGGGTGGAGGTTGAAGAAGACACAAGGGCCATTGGATCAAGATCCAACGGTCCATAATGAGGCCGATTTGATTGAAGAGGCAGGGCCGCGTGGACAGGCTATGGAGGTGCCTCGTGACCCAATAAGAATTAAGATAAATCAGAAAACCAAAGATAAATCCAAAATAATTAGTTAGGATAGAAATCAGGAAAAGTAATGAACAAAAAAGTTGCAGATCTTGTTGAGATCTTCAACTTACATGGTAGAAGTCAAAGAGATTAGAGGTCATCCATACATAGATAAAAAATTAAATACGAATGAAAATCATATAAAACAATTTTCTTTCATTATTTTTATGGGTTTTTTATTTTATGTTAATTTATTTATATACAATATTAATCTAATTTTTATTTGATTTTTAATATTAAATAAATACATAAAATATTACACTATACTAGGATTATAATGATATAATGTAATTAGTGTCATTTAGATACAACACATAAAATAGTAATTAGTATTAGATAGTCAATGAGTCTTGTCGTTTAACTTAAGGAAGAGAGTTAATAATGATGATTAATGATGATAAAAATCTGGGATATATCACCCTCCTACACTTAATCTAACTCGTCCTCGAGCTAAAAAAGAAAGAATTTTGTTAGAGAGATAGTTTAATTAGTGAGATCCCTGACAAGTGCAAGTCAAAGTACAAGGCTTGATTTGACTTAGAACACTATGCTTTAGGAATTCTAAAACTCTAAGTTGATCCAAGTATTACTCAACTTCTCTAATTGTTAGACTCTCAATGTATACACACATATATAAGAAGTATGACTTAATCTAGATTGCACCATGAGATTAGAGTCAAATATCATCAAACATTCTAATCTCAGAATCTCTCCTAAGGACCCAACCCTCAACACTAGGGAATAAATCTATTCTTGCTTCAATCCACCGTCTCTTTAGTTTTTCAGACTTCAAAGATAGATGGAAGGCCGGATGATGGAGGATATCGGATTGTGTACTTATTTTCTCTTCCTCTCATTGGAACATGAGTCTCTCAAGTACCAATACTCAACACAATTTTTATTTTTATTTTTGCCAATAAGTGTGTTTGTCAAGGAGAAATTTGAGTCATATGTACTTGCTTTTCTGGGAGTACATCGGGGTGCGTGTTTTTAAAGTATCTAATATATTGCACCCAGAATTGTAGCGCTAATGATGTAGAGCCTTTTTTGTGGGTACTAGCTCGACTCATAAAAGCCTAATGATTTGTCCAAGTGGACACTTAAAGGTTGGGAGCGCTCGTCTTGAATATAATAGCTCATATGATGCAACTTTGTAAGGGAATGAGCTTTTCTTTTCATTTTTCATTCATTTTTTATCTGAGGGATCTTCCCTTCTTTTTGGCTAGCTCCACTGCTTATACCAAAGATTGGTGCACATTGATCAACTGTTAAGTTATGTCCTCATACCCTGACACATTATGTTGAAGTCACGAGATAACATGAGACATGTCCCATACCGGTTAAGATGCTGACCCTCAGGTTTCACGAAGCCATCATTAATCTTATCCCATCCTCGAGCATCATATAGATCAAGTCCAAACTGAAGCTTCCAATCTCAGTCTCCTAAGTGATACCTCGACTCATCTCAATCATGAATGCAGTCGTGCATGTGAGTGATAGTCAAATTCTTTTTAAGGTAGATTAAGCATGCAATATAACAAGCATATCATCTAACTAGGGAAGTATGAATTTTTAAGTCCAAGACCCTAATGATTAATACATGATAAATCCAAGTTTAGGGACTTCTTAAATAAAGTGTTAAAGATCATCTCAAGCCTTGAGTGCATAGTGAATGTGTCAGAGAGCATCACCAATTAATAAAGTTAGTAAGTTACTTAATTGCAAAAGAATTAATGAATTATTAGTCTTATTAAAATAGAGACAACAAACTAGATACCTTAGTCAAATCAATAGAGAGAACACAAAAACACACAAGGACACCCAACTTCACATTACAAACTTCAGCTCCTTACAAATTAAGATTGGTTCTTCGAGGTCTAAAATCAAAAGCTGTCATATGTTTCAATTGTTTCTTCCTAACAGAGAACACTTCGGAATCTGAGTAAGAAAGATCTTCATCAACTTGGAAATTCAACCTTCTAGAATAATGCCATTCTTCCTTAAAAGTGATATCCATATTTACATGGAAAGCCTCAAAATTTTTCATAATCATGGGAAGACGAATCAAACCTTGAAATCCTGCAATAGATTTTTGTGTTTTCTTTATAAGATAAAAACTACACAAAGAAGGATGACCCAACTTACAAAAATATTGAGGATCCAATAAGTGTACATCCTCAAGAAAAGGGAAAGACACCTCCATATCTAATTCTTCTATCAATATATCATCCTCCTCACTTGGCATCACTCTTTTTATAGAACTCTCTATCGGGTTGATCTTCCAAAATATAGAATTGAAATCCAGACTTTCCTCCATATTGGACTCCGTAAGATTCCAAGGAAAAACCACCTTATAAAGACTTAGGACAAGACAATTCCGTGAATCAGCGCAACCTCTTAAAACCCTAAAACACCAAAGGATATCTAAAGGTACACAATATAATTTGTATTTACTTATTTATTGATTTTTATCGGATACTGAATAAAGTTTAAATAGTTAGTCTCATTTACACCCTTAGTTTTGAAAAGAATTTTTGAAACCTTTTTGCAAACAATTCACATAGATATAGATTTTTCAAAATATTTTTATAAATAATTTTTCAAACAGTATCAAACCAAAATTTCACAAACTATTTAAAACATTTGAAAACCATATCAAATATGTATATAATTTCAAAAATTATTTCAAAACATTTTATATAAATCTTAATTAAAAAATATAATACGATACCCATAACCCCAATAGTGTGAAAAAATTTAAAAAAATGAGCTATGGCTAAAGTATATATGTAATATATACGGTAGACACCCCTATACTTTGATTTTGCTATGTCCTCATAGCACAAAGTGATATGAAGCCATAGCTCAACTGAGTATAAAGCAATCCACAAGAACTAAGTTGAGAATAAGACAAATGTAAGAATGAAAAAGAATGAGTTATCATGAAATTATAGGAAAGGCCCCCTCCCTGTACTTAGGTTTTGAGAATCCTAAGTAAAGGTATAGAGATAAATATAAAGGGAAGACCCTAGTTAAGGAGAAGGTATAGACAAAGTCCCCCTATACTTAGGATGAGAATAGACTAAGTGGAGGTAGAAAAAAAGAATAAAAGGTAAAAGGGAATTTATAAGAAAGAATAGAATTAACATGAATATAAATTTTTTGAAAATGAATCTTCTAATGTGAATCTGTCATGATGATTACGCCTTGTCCAAATAATCTGCAACTAAATCAATAGGCATGAAGTCAATTATGTCAACAGGAGTTAACCTTTCCTTGGTTTCTATAAAATGCTTAAGTAATTGCCCGTTAACCAGAAAAAAGGTGCATTCTCTGAAAACTCTGAAATTTCTAAACTAGCATTCTCATGCACTTCCTTAACAATGAAAGGATCCTTCCACTTTGACTTAAGTTTCCCATAGAAAACCGTTAACTTCGCATTAAACAACCATACCTTTTGTCCAGGGACAAAGTTCTTACAACTAATATGCACATCATGCCACTTTTGTCCCTATAGATCATGTCATTGTCATATGCTTTGGTTGCGAATTTCCACTAGTTCATTTAAGTTGAGGTCACTACACAACTTCTCTAAGTGACGGTCCCAGTTTATCTTTTTATTGCCCATTCAGATTTGTGCAGCTCAGCGGGCAAATGACATGGCTTGCCATAAATCATCCTGAAAGGTGAAGTGCCAAGAGGTGTCTTGTAGGTCGTTTTGTAAGCTCACAGAACTTAGTCCAACAATTGAGACCAGTCTTCCTATCTGGATGTACTAACTTTTGAAGAATGCTCTTCACCTCCCTATTTGAAATCTCTGCCATGTTGTTTAATTGAGGGTGGTAAGGACTGGTTACTCTGTGTTCAAATCCATAGTCCTTTGATAAAGATTTCATCGTTCCTTTCACAAAGTGTCTAAACCCATCAGATATCAACACTTTAGACATCCCGAATCGTGAAATAATATGATCCTTAATAACTTGCAGACAATCCTGCCATCTATGACTTGGATTGGGATAGCCTCCACCTATCTTGACAAGTAATCAACCGCTAACAAGATGTACACAAAACCATGGCTATTAGGAAAGGGACCCATGAAATCTATGCCCCAAGCATCAAAGACATCGCAAAAAACCACATGCTACATGGGCATCTCTTCTCTAGAACCAACAGCCCCTCCCATCATTTAGCAAACAGGGCACGACGGTACAAAATCAATGGTATCTCTAAACAAGGTCGGCCAAAAGAAGCCACATTGTAACACCTTATGAGTGGTTCTCTTTCCCGAATGGTGTCTCCATTCTCAAGTGAATGACAATACATGAGGATACTATCGTATTCCTCCTGGGGAATACACCTTCTACAGATAAAATCCGATCCTTCAAAGAAAAGGAATGGATGCTCTCAATGGTATTTCTTCGAGTCCGACTTGAGTCAAATTATACTGTTCCTAGTCCAACCATGGGGAATTTGCTTGGAGACAAGGAAGTTCACCATGTTGTCATGCCATGGATGTGAGTCTACAGCACAAATAGACTCATCTGGAAAGGTCTCACGAATAGGTTTAGTATCAGGGGAATCCTTTATTTCAATCCTCGAGAGATGATCAACCACTATATTTTTGACTCTAGGTTTATCCTTAATCTCCAAATCAAACTCTTGAAGTAGCAATATCCACCTAAGAAGACGTGCCTACACGTTCTTTTCCATGAGATACCTAATGGTTGAATGACCGGTATAAACTGTCACTTTTGAGCCTTGAATCACAGACCTAAACTTCTCTAAAGCCTAGACTACGGCAAGCATCTCTTTCTCAGATATTGTATAATTTCTCTGTATTGGATCCAGAACTTTGCTTGTGTAGTAAATAGCAAACGGAATCTAATCTCGCCTTTGCTCCAATATGGTTCCTATAGCAAAATCCGAAGCATCGGTCATGATCTCAAAGGGAAGAGACCAATCAGGAGCATGCAATATGTGAGAGTCACAAATCTTCTTCTTAAGGAGCTCGAAGGCCTCAAGACACTTGTGATCGACAAAGAACTCAGTGTCCTTTCCTAAGAGCTCAGTCAAGGATCAGACAATCTTAGAAAAATCCTGAATAAATCATCTATAGAGTCCGACATGCCTCAGAAATGACCTCACTGACTTGATGTTAGTTGGTAGATCAAGTTTATTGATCACGTCCACCTTGGCAGGGTCAACCTCCATTCCCTTCTTGGAGATGAAATACCCTAACACAATACCTCCTTAACCATAAAATGACTTTTTCCCAGGAGAATAATAGATTTAACTCTCTATATCTCTGAAAGACTCAGTCCAAATGAGCTAAACAAGAGTCAAATGAATCACCATGGACCGAGAAGTGGTCTATGAAGATTTACAGGAAATCCCCAACCATTTCGGCAAACACGGCAATCATGCATACCTGAAAAGTACCTGGGGCATTGAATAGCCCAAAAGGCATGCATTTGAATGCATATGTGTCGAGAGGACATGTAAGAGTGGTCTTTTCCTGATCCTCAGGGGTGATGTCTACTTGATTGTAGCCGGAGTACCATCAAGAAAACAGAAGAACTCCTTCCCCGCTAATCTCTCTAAAATATGATCAATAAAAGGTAAGAGAAAGTGATCTTTCTAGGTCGCAGCATTCAGGCACATGTAATCAAAACAGACGCGCTACGATGTAGGTACTCGTGTCGCAATCTCTACTCCCTCCTCATTGGTGACCATCTAAATTCCTGACTTCTTCGAGACAACATGTAAAGGTACCACCTATTTAGAGTCAGAGATTGGGTAAATAAAGCATGTTCTACACTACTTCTCTATCTCTTTCTTAACTACTTCCTGTAGATTTGGATTAAGTCTCCTCTGAAACTCAAGGGAAGCTCTAGCATTATCCTCAACAAAAATGTGATGTGAACATAGTACGGGGTTTATACCTACGAGATCCAACACAGTCCATCCTATGGACTTATGATTCTTCTTTAATACCTCTAACAACCTAGTCTTTTGATCTATAATCAACTTAGAACTAACAATGACAGGAAACATATTCTTTGGTCTCGTAAGGAAGGAATACTTTAATGTAAGAGGTAGTGGCTTCAACTCTGGCAAGGATGAATCATCAGGTACATCAGGTTGGACCACCACTAAATATGGATTTGTGTTGCAAAGTGGAGATGAATTGTCAGTAATGTTGTCCACCGACTAAATTGAAGAATAGGGAGTCAGATCCAAAGAAATACGATAATTCGGCCAAAGCCGTGTCCGACTCAGCATCTAATTCCCTTGACTGTTCCAACAGAGGAGGAAGCAGACAAGTCCAAAGGGACTTCTAAGTCATCAAGAGAATAGGAAGATGCATAACTCAAGAACTTTGGCAACATATCAATCACTGCTCTGTGTACACTGTCCTCTCCAGATGAAGGGTTTCATTCTGAACTATCGGGTTTTGTGTCCAAATCCCAACTATGCTAACTACATCACAGTCGGGCTTAGAAAATGAAGAGAAATCCGTGCTAGACTCGAAGTCAGGTCGCTGTCGTTTTGTCTGTTTCATCTGGAGTTTCACTTCTCCACTAGGAGAAACGGAACTTCATCATCCCTATCTAATAATAGAATGAAGCTCCAGTGATCCTAAGGAAGGGCCGCCCAAGGATGATCTGTAAATCTTTCTAGTAATCGGGGATATCCATATCAAGGACAGTAAAGTCGACTTTGTAGTTTTGTCCCTCAATCGAGATAATGGCATTTTTGACCTCACCCTTAGCCTTTCTCATTGATTTATACGCAAGCTGCAGTAATGCTCTAGATCGACGTAAAGGTCCCAACTTCAGTTTCTCATATAAGTAAAGTGTAATAAGTTGATCGAAGAGAAATTATCTAGGAGAGTGTGTGCAAACTCTATGTCATTGATATGACTCACAACATAATGTGCATCTAAATCTCTCTTTTGTGGTAACTTCTGGTTCTTGAGACAAAATGTAGTAGAAACTGATTAAACATAGGTCTTGATGTAACTATTCGGTTTCTTTCTGCAAACTCTGCTAGGTGTGCATCTCACCTTCAAGTATTTTTTGGAATGCAAGATGACTAGTCATATACTCATCAAATGACACTTTAACCATGATATTATCTCTACAAAATCGTATCATTTCAGAATCATCTTTCTGAATCTTACTAATAATGTGCTTTCCTACCGTAAGAGCACAGGGGAAAGGAATAGACAAAGAATGATGTGAAGACTCGGACTCATAAATAGAAACACACTCTTTATTATTAGAAGTAATTGAGTTTTTTGCCAATGAATCTTTTACAATTGGAATAGCAATTGAATCATCTACTATAGGATGGGGAATGTTTGCTGAAGGTGCATTCTCCTCATCCGAAGTTACAAGGTCCACCATAGACTGTAAATCTGATGTGTGTTGCTCTACTCTCATTCTCCTCCTTGATCTCCTCTTCGAATACTCTGCTCTATGATGATCTTTTTGAAGATGTCTGGCTTCATCATCCTCTGAAGTCCCCTCATGTTGAGCCTCAGAGTCAGTCCTCTCCATGTCCCTAGCCCGATCAGGTACGACCACGGTCCGTCTGCTCCTGAGAGACATATGATTAACACAATCAAACAAAAAGATCTCATGACCAGATTGGTGAGAATCTGAGTAGTATATCTGATCTAACTGTTGTTGTTGTTGAGATCTATTCAGACTATTGGGATTATCTTGAACCTGGGCGGGAATGGATGTAATAGGGGCAGTGTGTTCATCATATAAACATGATAAATAGTTTAGGCCAACCGTAAAATCTTGTAATTCATTCCTGTAAGAACACAACTCCTCTAAAATCCGTCGATGAAAATCTACGGGACCTGAAGAAGAATGTCGTGGCTGTGAAGAAGATGAAGGAAAAGACGAATGATAAGAATGGCCCTGATGGTCATAAGAATGTTGTTGTTGTTGGTTATGCTGTTGAACTTACGGGTCCTGCTGGACCGACTAGTACGTATGTTGATGCTCGTAATGTTATTATTATTGTCTTTGTGCATGTTAAGGAACAACTCCAGAGCTATGTGGTGCTGAAAGAGGTGTAGGAGTAAATGATGTGTTGTAGAAAGTATAGGGATGCTGGTATGAGAAACGATCCCCCGAACTCCCATGTCTAGAGGGTTATTTGTGTACCAAACACCATTTACCTCTCACACCTAGGAAGTCTCTTCAATGACCGTCTCCACACATGGTGGTTGCTATTGACAAGAATAAGCTAAAGGTTGGTCATCTACCCATGGATGGGGTAGCCCTGACATCTGTTGCTCCTGAATATGATGAACATGGTAAACTGGAACAACAGATGCAGTCACATCAGGTACCATCATCTTGGATACCTTCTCAGAAAGTTCTGCCATCTGCTTAGGTAATTTGGATAAGTTGTTGTCCAACTCATCCATACACATATCGATCCTCTCAACTCCTGTGAGTTTATCTGCTATAAGGCCCATGTCAAAAGGATCCATTGTAGCCTTCACTCCCCCGCTAGATGTGAATGGAATGGGGTCTTTAGATGAGCTATGCCCGCGGTTTGTGCTCTACTTGTCTCGATCAATCCCTCAAACACTTTCCAGATGGTGTCCGCACCTCGTGATGTATATTTGCCTCCACAAGAAGCACTAACCAAACCCTGACCCTCAGGTGTACACCACAATAAACTGATTGAACCAGGATGGTAGGATCTAAGCCATGACAAAGACACTTTTGTAAGAGAAATCTCTCCCGTGTATCACAGAATGCTTCATTAGGAAGTTTGGAGAAACTCGTGATGCATGAATGCATTAAGTTAGTTCTACTAAAAGGGTAGAACTTCTTCAGGAAGGGGTCCTTAAACTACTCAAAGGTAATCACAACTACCCCTAGGTTATTCATCCAATAATCTGCCTTGTCCTTTAAGGCAAAAGGGAGGACTTTGAGCCTAATGTAATCTTGGCTAACCCTAGAATGCCTAATATTAGAACAAACCAACTCAAAGTCCCTAAGGAATGCATAAGGTTCCTCATGTGCATTTCCATAGAAATGTGATAGCAGATTAAGGAACTGTGGGTTTAATTCATATTCAACTTCAAGTTCAACTAGGCTTAACCAGTCAGACATTTGATATTGCTCAGGATTATATGTCGCGGCCATCGGTGCATCTCTTACCAACAGTAATTGATCAAGTTGTGCTTGCATAAGTACTTGATTCTGCCCGGACTCTGCCAACCTAGCTAATACTTCATGCATTGGGTCCTCTCGTTCTTCCTCCTCTCCATTCTGCTTCTTAGGAGGCATCTCTAATAAATCTCTGTTACCTTCATCAAACAAAGGATCTAAGGGAGATCTAGATGATGATAATGAAATTGAATCGATCTCACCAAGGCAATGGTCTTCCTCGATGAATAAAGAAGAAATGGGGTTGGTTGAGATGTAACCATCCCCAAGAAGGGAATCATGACACATCGGTTTGGAAAAAGATTGGCTCCAAATCGGGATGGTCCAATTAAAGATGAAGAAGGGGATTGGACCATTGAAGACAAGCTATTTGGGTGGTTAAATAACAAGCTCACAAAATCCGGGCAAATATCCGATCAATTATCCATCTTCGAATTTCAGAAGATTGGGAATTATAGCACGCTCGATACAGAAAGATCTAGTTCTACTGGACACTTGATTGTGCGGAGTTACTCACGTAAAACAATCAATACGAACCCTTTTGAATTCACCAACTCAAAACTAAAGGCCGGAGATGATGGCCTTATTATCTTACCAATTTTATTGTTGATAAATACAAATCTTGAAAGAGTTACGAGCTATTGGGTACCTGCATTTCCTTACAAACTGTCTCGATTCTTATGGCTAATTACACCCACTCTCAGCCAGTATAGGAGTAAGTACGGACCATAAAATCACGGCTACCCGTGACTTAAGGACGGAGCCTTACATAGTGTCCTCTAAATCTCCCACTGTGCTAAGAAAATCCGGACTGTTTACCGGCTACCCATATTTCCTCACTGAAAAGTGGCTAACCATTTTTGTAGAACCAGCAGTTTATACAAAAATCCTGGCATGGATCTATCCTAGTGTTCGTCCGTCTCTCACTGATAAGTACATGCAAACAATGAGGGATTTATGCACCCGTAAAATAAGATTGCTTTATTCCAAATTATTTTGGTCAACTTGCATCAATCCAGTCTTGATTTTAAGAGTTTTGGTTATCGTCTGAATTTAAGTGATCACAAACATCGCCTAACGTACAGTCCCTTTTCCTTCTGTCCTTAAGTTGATAAAACTGGGGAAGAAAGCAAAAAATAGAATGCTGATGGAAATTAATGATGTATCCAGTCGTTAAAGATACTTACAGTGCTTCCCAGCACTCTCTATGTAGATGTCGAACAGAATTTGTACATCTAAATATTTGATGCAAGTTTAAAAAGCTACACCTAAGCAGTAGTTCTATTAGCGATGAAGAAATCAATTTATTTGACTAAGTAGAATGTAAGCTACGTGCGTTTATGAATATCCTAAGATTTTTGCAATTGTGAATCTTATGAGATTTGTGTAGTGTGTCCTAATTTACGAAATAGATCAAACAAGAATGACCTATGATCTTTCTATTTGGCATGGTGCACTGATCTAAAATGTCACTTAAATCGAGAACCACTCTCGACACACCCACACAACGAATAGTAAAGTCCACAGGCCTTTGTTACACATGTGAGATCTCAATCGAGAATCGTTGTAATTAGACAATTAATTACAAAATGATAAAATAAACTTAATTAATCTAAATAATCTCTACTAAATAAATTGCTTTGTGGGCTCTCCAGCAAGAAACTCCAAGCTTCTCGCCTCCGTAGTCCTTCGAGATTCATCAGCTCCACGAGCCTTCCACAAAACAATATATTTATTAGGAAAAATTCTAGAGATATTAAAACAATTAATTAAGTAGGAATCACAAAACAACACAAGACATAATCAATTAAAATAAGCTCAAAAATAATCAAACCTAAAAATCACTAAATAAATATTTGACTCTAAAAATGATAAAAAAATGTGTCGCATCCTCGCCAACGACACCATCTGATGAATCGCTAAATGCATGTATTAATTTGGATCCCTTGTAGCACGAGCACTTAGCGTGTCATACATAATCGAATGAGTACTCTCTATGAAGAGGATTCGGCTTTAATTTTTTAACCTGGGAAGTCCAGGGTCGATTACAAGGATGCGAGCAATTTTGTGATTAAATTTAGATGCCAAATATGTTAATTGACAATTCTTAGATCAATTAAGTTGAGCAAATGCGCCATTCATAAAAGAGATGATTTTTAATACATTTTTATGCTCTTAAGTTATACAAAAGACATAATGCACAAACAAATAGCTTACATCACTCACAATGTAATTACAAACTCAATGAACAATTGGATTTAATCACAATAATTTCTTGAATTGATAGAAAATCTAGTGAATCTAAAATCAAATCCGAAAATAGATCTAATCAATTTTTGATCTAAACAACAGTTTCAAAGTATTGATGAAATTCAATTTCAATTTGATGCTCAAATCAGTTTACAAGCAATTAAATAAATTATTAACTTAATGGTAATGATCAAGATTAACTAATATTTTTTAAAAGCAAGAAATTAATCAGGATCAATTTCTCAAAATAATGATAATTTCAACTTAAATTAAGGATCTAATTAAGCACTTAAAAAATGTAACAAATCATGTGTGATTCTTATATTAAAATTAACCATAAAGCATGCCAATAGAAAGAGCAACAAAATAGCTTTCGAATGAGACCAAAATCACTTTAATTGGATTTATAATAAAAAGTTATTCAACAACCAATCCTGGGACATTTTTGCAAGAAAAACTTCAAAGTTTCATTACAAATAAGGACATTCAGGGACTAAAATGTAATTAAAATAATCCACAGGAGGAATTACACAAAATTAATAGTGTGGGAGGACTAATCTGCAATCTCAAGGAATCAAAGGTTGACGCTGCAGATTTTACAGTCACGTGTGTGATACATGTGACTCTGTCAGGCTCGGTAATGGAGGCTTGGACCATGTGTCCTCTTCTTATGCTTTGTGCCAAGCTCATCTTCAATCTTGGATGTCGAACCTCAGGGTCGAACCGCTGCTTCGGTGTCTAGACGTGGCTCGCTTGCAACCGTTGGATCATGCTTAATAGAATAGATCCAACGACAACTGCTTCTCCTCCGTTCTTCAGCTCCTCCATGCACGGTGGTGCCTGGGCTATGCTCCAGCGGGTGTTCTTTTGCTCCTCCTTGCTCCTCTGCTACAACGGAAGGTCGAATGATCTTTGTAATGGCTTCAAAAAGTCGGTTGAGGGCTAAAGAGGATGTGAAACACCTTGTGTAACTCTGTCGATGAAGTACTGCCAGAGTGAAAATTGGAGATCGGAGCTATGACTCAACCTCTGACCATTGAAGACAAGTTCCCTGCAATGTTAGTCCAACATATAGACAGTCACAGAATGACTACAGTGAGACAAAATGAAAGGCTCTGCGAAGATGGGAGGATGAGCCTTGGTTTTAATCTTTGCACAAGCAGAGAAGGGATTCGGATTGTGGTGAACACAAAATGAAGAAACGATTTGTAATAGGGAGAATAATGCATGGATAATGGATTCGATGCGAAGAAATCTAATGCTTCGGATCAGATTTAGAGTAAGAAGTATTCAATAGGAAAACAGGCAAACATGACCAAAAACAAGATCGAGTAGACTTACCTAGAAAATGGAGATTAAGTAGAATGATTTGGTGGTGAATCAATGCCTGGTTGGAACTTCAAAAGCTCCAGAAATCTTTGCTTAACCACGATGCTTGCGTGGAAGCTCTAGCAGAACCGATGGTTGGTCTGCAACTTGGTCAAGAACCAAGGATCTCGTCGGAGTCTTCTCTCCATCGTGGCTTGTCTAAGCTTGATCTCTCAGTCACATAAGTAAGGAAGAAGCTAGGAGGTGACTAACGTAGTGGCGGATGCGGTTGCCAAAGGCTAATGTCGAAGTTTTTAGGGGGGGGATTCGAAGGTTGGCAACATCAGGCGTTGGTTTCAACCACCACTACTGATGAAAAGAGGGGAAGTTGGGAGGTTTGGGATGGGCAAGGATTAGTATAGAAAGTATAAGCGAATGGTAGGAGTGGTTGAGAGAGGAGTTATCGGAGGTTGTTAAGAAAATGGCGAGAAGTTGAAAGAAAATGAAAGGTTGCGATTCTTGGAGAGAGAGGGACGGAGGTTGAAGAAGACACCTGGGCCGTTGGATCAAGATCCAATGGTCAAGAATGAGGTGGATTAGATTGAAGAGGCGGGGCCACGTGGGCAGCTGTGGTTGCGCCACATGGCCCAATAAGAATTAAGATAAATCAAAAAATCAAAGGTAAATCCAAAATAATTAGTTAGGATGGAAATCATGAAAAGTCATGAACATAAACGTTGTAGATCTTGATGAGATCTTCAACTTTCATGTAGAAGTCAAAGAGATCAGAGGTCATCTATACATAGATAAATTAAATACGAATTAAAACCATATAAAACAATTTCTTTTTTTCATTATTTTATGGGTTTTTATTTTGTTTTAGGTTAATCTATTTATATACAATATTAATCTAATGTTTATTTAATTTTTAATAATAAATAAATACATAAAATATTACGCCATACTAGGGTTACAATAATATACTGTAATTAGTGTCAATTATATGCAACACATAAAATAGTAATTAGTGTTATTTAGTCAATGAATCTTGTTGTTTAACTTAAATAAGATGGTTAATAATGATGATTAATGATGATAAATCTTAGATTTATCAACAATTTCTGTAGACCTAGTTAAATATGTTTGAGAAAGGGACAACTACTTCCTATGGAGATGATAGGAACGGAAGAGAATTTGAAGAGAATGAAATAGAACTTGAGGAAGAACTTGAAAATTTAATTTTAGAAATATGTTATGCACAGACAGTAGAGAAATCCACAGACGGAAATAAGAAAGCATCAGAAAAGAACAATGAAATGCCTTCATTCGATTGAAGAATAGATGACAATACATATGCTGAAATGGTGCCACTAGAGACAACAAGGAAGAGAAAAGGACATAAAGTGATAGTGCAATAGAGTTCAATAATAAGGAGGCTAAAAATAGAAGAGAAGCAAAAAAAAACATTAGAGGATTCTAAGAAAATAAACATTCAGTGTCAAGATGCAGACGCTAGAGTGGAAGGTGGAGAAAAAAATAAAGAATCAATCCTCGACGATACAACAAGTGAGTTAACCTAGATAATTGTAATTGAATTTTTTACATAATATATTTGCATTTTACAAGTAACATATTAATTTTTACATTATGTGATTGTATTTTACATACAAGGTATGTAATATTACAACCATTTTGTTACTTTTGATTATATTCTCAGTTGGAATGATAATTTTTTAAGCTGTCACTGGATGCAAATTAAATTCATAAATTTATTAAAAATGATTTGTAACCAATATTATTTATAATTAATTGATTGAAAAGAACAATATCTATGCGATCTCGTGATCGATTTTATTGGATACGAGAGCATATAGGACCAGATTCTCTGAGATCCTATTGACAAGTAAGAAATTAGATGAATTTTTAACCTTTAAAATGCTAATATATTATATTTTTAAGAGAAATGATATTAAAATATATATGAAACAGATTAAACGTAACATACTTTACGACGTAAAATCGTAGTTGCAAAGGGAGAGAGATCCACGATTTCTTATACGAATGGATGACGAAAGATTCAGTAAGTATAAGTATGTTATTTTCTGATTAGTAAACTTTTTTAAAAACAATCGTATATTTTTGCAATTATATATAATAGAAATGTTCATGGACGTACTGATCCAAAGATACTGCAACAAGGATGATCATGTATTGTTCTCTTTACTCCAATCTTCCGAATCGTGTGTTTTTAAGAACTCTATTTGATTTTTTTTTAAATATGGAATATTACATGGCATAATATGATTTCAATAATTATAATTTCAGCAATATACTGTGAATCTAGTGATAAATGAGACCGAAAAAGAGTTTGATAAACTCAAAGAATTGTACGATGACAGAGTAAATATAACAGAGCTAGAGAAGATCTTCATTGTTATACATACAAGAAACCATTAGCATCTTCTTGTTACAGATTTTACAACAAGAAAGCCCCTTTCATACGATTCTATGAAAGGAACAAGATTCCATAAAAAAGACATTTAGAAATGGGTATTAGCTACTTAATATTTAAATTAATAAATTAAATTATTGAAATAATTATATGTATATATTTAGATTAAATTTTCACCATGGATGAATTTCTGAATGTTTCATGGATAACATCTCGGATGGTCTAGCAGGATGGAAATAATATGTGTCAGATTGTCTACGACAGCCATCGCAAAGTCTTGACTGTGGCGTCTATGTCATGAAAATGATAGAGTATTTGTGCGAAGGGATGGCGTTAGATTTCAAGTACGAGGGCGTTGATCGATTTAGAGAAGAAATAACATCAACTTTGTTAACCTGCGGTCATATTAAGAACTCAACAACCATGATGAAATTTTGAAGGACAGAAAATCAAAACAATTTTGATTTGTATAGTTGGATATACAACACTTTTATTTTTAAATGTCTGAACGAAACTATGTCTATAGAATTACTTTTCATTCATTTTCTTATATCTCAAACATGAGATCAGATTTATTTTATAGTGCATGTTTAGCTTATGCTATAAGTATGACAATCTAATATATTTGTTAGACGAAATGATTGGCTCTTATTTTATGTGATTCTGAATTTTCACATAGTTGTCAGCCATATAATTTTGGAAATTTTATGCTTACCACTTGAAGTATGACATTGTTGATTAGTTAATGCATTTAATAAATAATATGATAGGCTCTTATTTTGAGAGATACTTAAGTTACACATAGAAGTCAGACTTATAATTTTCAAAACAAAGGTGTCTTTATAATTATTTGTGAAGTTGGATATACAATACTTTTATCTTGAAATATCTGAACGAAATGATGTCTACAGAATTACTTTCATCCATCTTCATGTATCTCAAACATTGAGATAAGATTTGTTTTTTATTGCATGTTTAGTTTATGTTATAATTATGACAAACTAATGCATTTGGTAGACTAAATGATTGGTCCTTATTTTTTGTGATACTGAATTTATACATAGTTGTCAGACATATAATTTTGAAAATTTGATGCTTGCCATTTGAAGTATGACATTGTTGATTAGCTAATGCATTTGATAAACAATATATTTGGCTCTTAGTTTCATAGATAGTTAAGTTAAACATAGATGTCGGACTTAATATTTTCAAAACAAAGTTGACTTTTATCACCGATGAAGACCATTTAAAGTAAGAGATTGTTGGTAAAATATAGTTTGAAAATATTTAAAATATTGAAACTTTCAAATATTAGTTCACATTGCTTCAGTGTTTGCAATATGTTATATATTACATGAAATTAATTAAATGATGAGTTATAATAATGATAAATTAACCTCTGTATGTAAGAGCTTTCTATTTATTAATTATTGATATATGATGTTGATTTTAAAGTAGAAAGTATTTTTAAATGTTTTGAGTTTAATGATGATTCGTATTAAAAATATGAAATAAATATATAAAGTTGCATGTGTATAATTATCGGGAATGAAAAAAGTAATATTTCCAGCTATAGTTGTAAAATGACTAATAGATTTTGTAAAATATGGCATCAGATTGTAAACTAAATAGAAAGTATCAGGTGCAAATGATGATGTTTGGAATTGAATGAATGAGATATACTTCTTGAAAATATAATAAGCAAGAATTCTTTTTGTAAATATAATTTAACCATGACGTAGATAAGCAATGTAAAAAGTCTTCTTACGCATTAAAAACGAGAGGGATACATATTAGTGAATTATAGAGAGAGTAGTAATAAATACATAAAACCAAAATTCAGAATATAGAAAGTAACTCATTGAGAAAAAATACATAGTATTAAGAATTATAAAAAAAATGAATAGCAACTGACTAACAATAAAAAATATAGAGTATGTCATCTTTAATGACTGAATCTAAAAATGGTGGAGCATAATCCAAGGACATCACAAAACTAATCATAAGTTACAATCCTGAAAAATGAAAAATTGGATGTTAGAAAAGCAAGACTGATAAGAAAAGATATACAAAAAGCATTAAATGTATTGCTATTTTTTTAACGAAAGGTATTTTTAGTTGTATGTTAACCAGAATGAGATAGAGAGGGAATTACCACTTTCGATGAAAAATAGAGTATGCATATAACATTAATTTTGTAAACTATCTGAAAAGAAATTATTAAGGTATGGAAAGAGTTGTAAGTGATAACTAAAAGAGATATAAAAATAAA
Organism: Ottelia alismoides; assembly: GCA_037367405.1. Classification (NCBI taxonomy): domain Eukaryota; kingdom Viridiplantae; phylum Streptophyta; class Magnoliopsida; order Alismatales; family Hydrocharitaceae; genus Ottelia; species Ottelia alismoides. The sequence goes on along the minus strand of JAZKJV010007608.1, from coordinate 158,310 downwards.
AATGGAACCAATATATCTTACAGTTTGAAAACAATTAAGTTTGCATGGAAAAATTGAAATGAAGTTTATTACGTTATACTGATGTCGGCCAGTCATTCGCTGTAATATATTTAACATGGATGTAGTATAGAATCTTACCCAACTAACGTAGAATTGTTATTAGGACAATTTCTAGAGTCATGTCCAACATTGAATTTGAGGCAAGATTTGCATTGCCTACCTTTGTTTCTTCTCAACTCAATTTCAGATCTAAAGCGATTACCAACACCCTTAGGTCTTCCTCCGCGTCAACTTCCTTTTGTTCTTGCGACATATGGTTCTTTAACAGATGGTTCATGAATGAAAACTGGAGTATTTGAAGGATTCCTACTTTCATAGCTGGAAGCTTGTTTGTTACTTATTATAAGATCAATATTCGAGTATAGATCGCTTAGTTTGTCTTTAGCAAACGAGGATATATCATCATCCTGATCCACTGAAGCTGTAATGATATGTGAACAAAACTGATTGAGCTGGGCTGCCCTATCTTGTTGTGGAATTTGCCCGTTATTGGATAATTTCTTGAATTTTTAATGTTCCTTGTCCACCTCTTTAATATGTATTCGGGGCTCAAAAGGTCTACATTCTGAATTTTCAAGATTGAAAGTATGTACCTGCATGGATATTCAAAGAATTGCATAGTCCTGCATTCGCGAGAAAGAAAGCTACTTTGCGTAGAACAAGAAACACATAATTCCTCTTCTGATCTCGCAATGCGGTAATACAAAGAGTTAGACTCACTTCGAACATTCAAATCATTTACTTCGTTGAGTTTGAAACAAAACTTTTAAAAAATAAACATTGTGTAAACATGAATCATCTAATCCTCCAACTTCCATTTGAAATTTGTTTTTGTAGTATATACTTGATCAATATTATCCATGTCATTCTTTCTTTCTCTACGCCGTTGAATTGCACCTTGAAATTTACAAACAAATTCCAACAATGAGTTTTGTTTAGTGATGTGGTGTTGTAAGAAAGTATTCATACTTTCACTCCTCTGGGTATTGGGTTGTCCCGCCCACAAATAATCCTTAAGATATAAGCTAATTTGTTTATATCTAATGATGTATTAATCGTTCAACCATACATTGGATGATAAATCATACTAATCAACAATCTTGCATCAATTTTACTTAAATTCCTTTATAGATACACGTTTCCATACAACTTTGAATAATGGTGAAAGAACTCCAATAATGTCTTTAATCTTTCCAAGCTTGCCTTTAAGCTTAGCCATTATATGCCATGTGCAGAATTTGTGAACGGTATGGGGAAAGCAACTCCTAATAGCTGCACAAATTACTGGATCTTCATCGGTGATTAAAGATACAAGATGCTTCCTCATTACTTTCAGAAATCGTTCAAATAACCACGAGAATGAATCAATTGTCTCTCTATTCAGGAAAGAATTTGCAAAAAAAAATTGTACAACCTTGCTAATTAACACCGCAGAAAGATACAATAATAAGATTGTATTCATTGATCCTATAAGTTGTGTGAAATGATAATGTATCACCAAATAAATTGTAATCTTCAGTAGACGCAATATCGATCCATATACATTATGTCAGTCTATTATCATCATCGGTTGAGAAATCATGGTAAAAATCTGAAGTAGTGGCCTTGCAACGTCCCAAATGCTCGATCAGTAAGTGAACATCCAACCCAAGACATTGGTGATGAACGTGAAATTTGCCTCGTTAATAATGATGAATTATCATAGTATAGGAGGCAAATTTGGTTCGTCAAAAACCACAATCGTATGAATGTTGTGGAGTATTTATTCTTAGCAAGTCTACCAAGGTCGAACACAAGGACACGGCTACTTAATCTATTTATCGAATTTTAATAATGAATCTCATGTGTGAATTATTTCTCGATTTCAGGACTTCATGAAGATGCAGGATGCAATATGTAGATTACAATGCAATAAAATGGAGCATGCAATTTTTAGTTGATTTTATGCAGTTATAGGAGGATGCATGATAGAAATGCTAGAGAACTTATATGCAGACAAAAGATTACAAATATACCCTAAAAAATATAACTAAAAATAAGAAACATGATAGAAAATGAAATTATGGTCATTTTGATCACATCATTAAGAACAGTCATTAAATCAGAGCAAGGATAAGGAGAGCAGGGTCATCATCTATCCCAAAAATTCACTTCATTTAAAACAGTAGCAGATGAGAAAATAAAACATGCTATGATGTAGAGGAAGAAACAAGGATCAAAATGACACTAAAATCATGCAAGTTGGACCTACGATGCTCACGTTATGCTAAAAACAATGCAGGAGCATACTTGTAATAAAAATGCAAGAAAGAAAAGGATAACTATTACATTTAGGTCCCTGGAGGGACCTAAATGCAAATACCAAAAACTGCCTGGGCCCCATTGTAATTTTTCCATGCGCGGGAGCATTTTTCTAATTTCCAGAAGCTGCGAGGGTCTCTATGTAAAATACCCAGACACACATGTAAGGCACATGCTTGGGACCAATGTGTAAATACCAAAAAGTACCAGGGTCTTTCATGCAATTTTCCCCAGCCCTCACGTGCGGTGCACGTGAGGAGCCTAGGCTCAGGAGGCGGCTGAGGCTTGGGACACGTGGTTTCACTTGGTGGTTCGGATCGAGGTTCGGTGGACCCGAGCCTGTAGGTTCGGCTGGAGGCTCAGTCCACCACGTATCGTCATCTGAGTCGTCCGATCCATATGATCGGACAGCACCTGTGTCTTCGTGCTCCTCCGCAAGTCCTCGGAGAAGGCGGGGCTCCGGCGACCTGCCTTTTGCTCCTCCGCGATCCATGTCAGCATCTGGAGGTTGGGGATGACTGCTGGTAGGCCGACGAAGCTCCTGGAGGTGCGGCGAAGCTCCGAAGTTGGTTAGATGGAGAGATCGGTGGAGCCTTACCGGAAGAGAATAGCTCGAAGGAGCCCCGTCGCCATCTCTGACCAATCAAGATCCTGCAAGAGTTAGTCATAGTCGAAGCATGTCGTGTGTGCGAGGTGAGTGAGATGGAGTCCCAGGGAGGTGGTCGGAGCAGGGGACCAAGGGCTCCTTCTCCGGCAGAGCAGAGGAGGAGGTGGCGGAGGGTGGACGGGGTTGTTGAGAAAGGAATGGTGGTGGCGGAGGGGTCAGCATGTATGAAGGTAATGTGGCGGAGATGGAACGATGATCGATGGAAGGTGATAATGATCGGTGAGAACAGGAAAATTAAGAGAAAGAGAAGGGGAATTCACCTCGTCGGAGCAAGGTGCTGGTGGAGGTTAAGATCTGGGTGATTACTGAAAAATCACCAAGACACTCGGGTGAATAGTAGATCAAGGGTCGCTGCGACCCGGATCTCGGAGACAGTTCGGTCAATCAAGAAAAAGCAGACCACCAAAATAGAATGAAAATCAAATAAAAATAATAGCGGTCCTGGCTATTAGATTAGCCTCTGGTATAGCGACCGGGGTCGGACTCAGGGAGCACGTGATGGCCTCGCAGCCTACGAAGTAGTCTAAAAGAAGAATAAAATAAAAGAAAAGGCTTTTTTGGTGGATTTTTAATGTTTTTAATTTTTTTGGATTTTTAATTAATAAAAGAAAATAGAAAAGCAATAAATCAAGCAACAACAAACAATTATTTAACTACTCAAAAATCATCCAAAAATTCCAACAAAATTTTTTTATGTTTTTATATTTTTTTATGTTTTTGGTTAATTTTTGGTGAATTTTCTGAATTTTATGGAATTTTATAAAAATAAAACAAGAAAAGAAAAGAAGGGTATTGTCCAGTCAGACTTGGAGGGCCAAATTAAAATGCAAAATGGACCTATCAAGGTCTGAAGTAATTTTCTTGAAAAGAAGAAAACACAAGAAAAATTTGGGCACTGGAATTATTAATTTTTTGATTTTTCTTTTAATTATTAGAATTTTTATGAGTTTTTAGAGGTTTTGTAATTTTTATAGGTTTTGTAAATCCAAAAATGACCAAAATTGGTCAGAAACTCAATCAACACAAAACAAACACTATATAATCTTTTTGTAATTTTTAAAGGTGTTTTAATAATTTTTTGTGATTTTTAAAGCTAGACAGTAAAGAAAATGTTTGTTTTTGAATTTTTAAAAATATAAAAAATGATCAGAAATGTCTCCAAAATTTAGAGAAAATTTTACACTATGGCAGGATCCATTTATCCAATTTTCATCAAATTCGGAGTTAGTTTGCTATTTTATTAAAATCAAAAACCGAGGTACAGTGCACAGGGACCTGTATGCAATTAAAAGAAGTTCCAGGGGGTCCGGTGCAATTTCTTCAAGAATTCGCGCGTGAGACGCGTGACCTGGGCACTCAGGGACCTATTTGCAAGAAAACGAAAGTCTCTAGACTATTTAGTAACACGTACTAAAAGTCCAGGGGCTTCAGTGTAAATTACCCACTATATAAAGCACATGCACAAATACAACACTCACAGGGGCATTTCTGCAAATATCAAAAACATAAATTCATTCATTAACACCCTGAAACATAAAGCCTATACATGCAAATAACCCAAACAGCATGTGTCGAAGCACGTGTTCCACTACAAACAGGGGTATAAAAGCAAATAAACTACAGTACGAGGTCCTAAGTGCAAATATACCAAAATAAAAACAACTATATGCGATATTTACAGGTCTAACTAATAAAAGAAACAAACAGGGGGGCCTACAAGAAATTTACCCCTTATTATATCCGAAGGACGGATGAGCGCCACGTGGAGATCCGACGGTCAGGGGAGGTGGCGCCTCAACGCAGGGTCCTCGGCTCGGATCGAACGACTCGGGGCTCACCACGTGGCTAATCTGACGGTTCTCGTACGCTGTGGGTGAACCTCGCTGAGTCGACGGTCACGATCACTCCTCCAAGGATCTGACGGTGCTGGCAGCTCCTCAAATGGACGAATCTGATCTGAACTAGAGCTGGGGGATGATCGGACGGCTGCGAAGGGTGCACGAAGAACAAGCGGCCGGCGAACTTCGCCGGCCCGGTGGACGCACGATGACCCTCCTCGCGGACTGCTGAAGATCGGAGAAGGTTCGCCTGGACCTCCCGCGTCTAATGGTCCTCTCCGATGATGCAGCGGAGCTCCAAAGAGCTCAGGCGACGTCGGCGGAGGAGGAGCTGTTGTCCAAAGAGTCGAAGCCCTCAGATGGGCTCGGATGAACCTGCAAAGCAAAGCAATGCGCTCCTGGGTCGAGGGCAAAGTGCCTCGACCCGGTTAGGGGTGGTGCAGGTGAATAGTGCGTCGGAATGAAGGGGCTCCAGCGAAGCGACGGCGGAGGAGCCCCAATCCCAGTTCTGTGGCGAACTGGGTTGAATGAGTGGGTGGAGAATGTGCGCGGAGGAAAGGCGGAGATGATGGGCGATTCCGATGATCGAAACGAGAGCGAGGGTGGTCGGAATCAACGATGGATGGCGACGGGGTGAATTGGGCGTAAAGATAAATTAGAGAAATAAAAGAAGAAAGAAGGCTACCTACTGGATGTTGTCGACTGTGGAAGAGCTGGGGATGCTCAGGTCCTAGCCTCAAGGGCCGTCGGTGCCCGAGGCTCAAGCACCACCTCTGGGCGGCGCACGGCGGCGCAAAGACGCCGGATCAGTGGTCCGTCCACTCCCTCCTCGCTGCGACACGGCCGGAAGCGAGCTGTCACTCTCACGACGGCTGTGGAGGTCCTAGGGTGGCGTGAAATGATCCAAAGATGGAATGAAATGGAGGCGGAGCTCGGACTAAATACGAGTGCAGGTCCGAGAAGAGAGGATCGAGCAGGGTTCCGCGAAGCGTGGATCCCAACGCGGATATGGTGGCGAGGATCTCGGATGCATGAGAGACGATCGGAGCTCGATGGTTGGTGATTTGGTGATCGGGTCGAGCGGGAAGAAATTGGAGAAAACGGGTCGGGCACCACGAACCCGACTCTGGTGGTCCTGGGGGGGGGAGTTGACCGGGGTCAACGTCCCCCGTGGACCAATCAGAGTCCACCAAATGCCAATTATTTGAACATTTTATTAAAAATAGTAAATGATCGAATTAAGAAAAACTTAAAACAAGAAAAATGTTTATTTTATTTTTTTCTATTTTTTTGTGATTTTTAATTATGTTTTCGAAATAAAAATAGGGTATTTACACTATACTGCTATATATAGGTATATATACAATATGGATTTTTAATTTTTGATTTTTAATTAATTATTTTTGTACATTTTTATTCACATTTTATATTTTATTTATTTATAGCATAAAATTAGGAATATTTTGATGTTTTTATTTTATTTTTATTATTTAGTTACAAGGGTTAAATAAATAGATATATACAATTATATACATGGTCTATATACAATGTTTCTTTTTGGTTTTTAATTTTGTTCTTTTTATTTGATTTTTGTTTTCATGGTTTTTATTTTATTTATTTATACCATAAAATATAGAATATGTACACATTTTATGGGATTTTAATTTATTTATTTACAAGGTTAAATAAATATAAGTGTGGGTTTATATACATGGTGAATATGTACAATGAGAGTTATTTTCATTTTCTTTTTAATTTTTCTATTTTTGTTTTGATTTTGTTTTTACAAATATTTACAAATATATACAAGCCCATTTTATTCTATTTTTAGAGGAAAATATTTTTATTATATTTACAGGTATATTTACACACATGAGCTCCCGATCTCTCTCTACTTTGGCTTTTATGCGGTCAGGCTCATGCTGAGCCCTCCCTTGGGATTAGGTTGGTCCATATTTATTCTAAATATTTCCCTCTTTTTCTTTTAATTCTTTATTCTTTTATTTTTGCACAAAAACATGCTATTTATTAGTTTTTACACTATGCATGCTCTTGGGTAATTATTTGTATTTACAAGTATCTACATGCATTTGCAAAGGTTTTTGTAGCTAAAATATAAGAATAAAGAGTGATGAATGAGTATTCATCACCCCCTATACTTAACTTTGCTAGTCCCTTAGCAAACACTTATTTGAAAAAGAAGTGAAAAGGAGAAAGAAAAAGAAAAAGAGGAGAATGTACATGGATCAAGGTTGATTATTAAACTTGCCTTCATTAAATTGAATTATGGAGCTCGATCATATCTTTGGATTATTAATGTGTCGGAACCTTATTTGGACTTAAGTTTAAAACTCAACAGCCTCTAAGTTCCACCAATCTATAATCAAGACTCATCAACAATCCAGATCAGAACAAGTCACCAAATACAAACCCTGAAGACCATGAATCTTTCCTCGTATTGTGCATGTGAAGTATAAGCTCTCCACCTCAGAAATGGTAACTTGACAACCCTCCCCAACAAGGTAACTCTATGACCCCAATCTGGCCACTCTTTCCTCGAGGAGCGGGGTATTCCCTTCTAAGTTCTAGTTCAACCGGCTCAAGAAGAGGGGGAAGAAGAGAATGGACCATGGTCAGTGTAGCCATGTATCCTTGGGAGCTCAACCAGTGTAGCCAAGTCTCCCTGCTGCAAGCTACATAAGGTGGGACATGAATCTCAAGCTTTGCTTATTGCACTATACATACTCCGGTGGGATTATCATTTTCTATCAGACCCGTCACTTTTTTGGAGTTATTTTCTTTTTGCATTTTTTTTCAAGTGCATCTGTACAACATATACATGTGCAGCATATATACAAGGAGTTTTTCCTCTTGAGCCAGTAGACTATCCCTCTTTTGAAGCATTATTGCAACCCACAACTCTCGTCGTTAGACCTCATGGCAACCAGACCAAGTTGAGACGCACTTCCTTCACTAAAAGAAGAAGAGAGGTTCCGCCTAGAAGTACTACCCTCATATGCTACCCCAAGTCAAGGAAGACTGCCTCCTCACCACCTCATCCGTAGAGAGCTCGGTGCTAAGTGCTGGTCCAAGTAAAGCCATTGTCTATATGAGTCATGTGTGTGTTGTTAAGTGCTCTACTTAGGCTCATTGAGATGACATGTGATCATAGCCTAGTGGACTCAAAGAATTAAGTTACCATGGACCTGAAAAGTCTTAGACCTAAGCCCTATAAGGTTCCTCTTAGAAATTAGGTGGATTAAGATCTTAATCAAGCTCCATTTCCCAATTTAATTCCAGGCTAGTTTAAATGTCAACTATAATCCAGAAAAACTATATACATATATACAAAGATGTTATTTACACAATTTTTACAAACATGCAAAAATTTTTTAAAAATGTTTTGAAATCATGGATGGATGAATGCATGAATGCAAGTTCTGCAAAAGTATTTACACACATTTACACAAGATTTTTGCAAACTTTTGATTTTCAAAACATTTTGGAAAAATTTTGTACTATATACATAATTTTGATATGAAAATATTTACACAAACTTTACACAAAAAGATTTTTGAAAACATTTTTACAAAAATAATTTGTACACTAGCTATGTATGTGCAATAAAAGAATGTTTATTTACAGGAAAAATTTTTAATTTTTGTGAATGTTTAGATTTTTAGCCATTTTTATTTATTAACACACTCACACAAAGTACGAGTTATGGCTAAAGTATATATGAAATATATACACACCCCCCTATACTTAGCTCGAACGATGTCCTCAGAGTCAAGAGCGATGAAGAAGACATAACTCGTGCTTAGTATAGGGAAGTGAAAAGGAAGGCTATATACAAAGAAGAATGAATAGAAAATCAAGAGGGTCTCGGCTTTTCCCCATATACTTAGGATCAAATAATCCTAAGTATAGCAGGCTGTACACAAAGGGAAAACCGAGTGGCGAATGTACAGGGTCTATCCCCTATACTTAGGGTAAAATATCCCTAAGTATAGGCAGCAAAATAGGAATAGAAAGAATCAAAAGAAATACCCAAAGGTCCTACATCCCCCCTATACTTAGGGTAAAGTACACCCTAAGTATAGCATAATCAAAAGATGAAGAAAGGGATGTGGGACGAAAGAATGTAATGATATGGACATCTGGATCTATACAGGTCGGAAGAACAGTGATAATCAGGCGTGAGATGCAATAAATATGAGTCAAGAGACCACATCTCACGCAAAGTGAATAGGGGCAACATCAACAACCCGCGGCTCATGATCTAGAAATGGCTTGAGCCGCTGGCCGTTCACTCGAAAGGTACTCTCAGAAGACAACTCGGATATGTCAATGCTACCGTTGTCATGTACCTTTCTCACTAAGTAGGGTCCCTTCCATTTGCTCTGTAGCTTCCCTGGAAATAGACGAAGCCTCGCATCAAACAGCCATACTCTCTGTCCAGGCTCAAAATGTTTGTGGCTGATATGAGAATCATGCCACTCCTTCACTCTCTCCTTATATTGTAGGTTGTTTGAGAAGGCGGTATCTCTAAGCTCCTCCAAGGCTGCTAACTATGCCCTCCTCTGGTCTCCTACACTATCTGGATCAACAAGTATCTCAATGACTGCCCAAAGTGACATGTGTCTCAGCTCAACAGGTAAATGGCATGGCTTGCCATATACGAGGTGAAAGGGAGATGTGCCCAATGGTGTCTTGAAAGACGCCCTATATGCCCACAAGACCGAGTCCAAAAGCTGTGACCAATCCTTTCGGTCACGGCTGACGACTTTCTGCAAAATAGTCTTGATCTCCCTATTCGACACCTCAGCTAGACCATTCGTCTGTGGATGGTATGGAGTGGCAACTCGATGGTCTATGCCGAACTCGCTAGCAAGGGCCTTCACCTGGTCGTTGATAAAATGAGACCCCCCATCTGAAATCAATACTCGAGGTAACCCGAACCGCGTGATGATGTGTTTCCTCAAAAATCTGCAAATTGTCCTCGCATCAGCAGCTCGGGCGGGGATGGCCTCAACCCAACGACTCACATAATCGACGGCTAGCAGAATGTACTCAAATCCCTGACTCTTAGGGAATGGACCCATGAAATCGATGCCCCATGCGTCAAAAACCTCACAGAAGTGAATGGGCTGCATCGGCATCATATCACACTGTCCACAAGTGCCCATCCTCTGACAGTCAGTACACCTCTTCACGAACTCATCATAGTCCTTGAAGAGGGTAGGCCACCACAAGCCAGATTGGAGCACTTTCTGTGCCGTTCTCCTCCCAGAATGATGTCCTCCTGCCTCAAGCTTGTGGCAGTAAGTGAGGACGCTATGGTGCTCATCCTGAGGAATGCACCTACGCCAGACGCTATCCCCTCCTTCGTGGTAAAGGATGGGATCCTCCCAGTGGTAGGACTTGGCCTTCGCGAGGAAGGTCTTAAGCCTCTGCCTGGGCCAACCTTGTGGGACTTTCTTAGCAACAAGAAAGTTCACAATATCGGCATACCACGGGAGAGAGGCGATAGCAAGGATCGCCTCATCTGGGAAGGTCTCACAAATCGGGTCAATCTGCTCAGAATCCTCAAGATGCTCTAAACGGGAGAGATGATCTGCCACCACATTCTTGACTCCAGGCTTATCCTTGATCTCAATGTCGAACTCTTGGAGTAGAAGGATCCATCTAGTCAGTCTGGCCTTGGCATCCTTCTTTGCCATGAGGTACCTGATGGCGGTATGATCAGTAAACAGGGTCACTCTAGATCCAATAATGTACAATCTGAACTTATCTAGGGCAAACACTATGGCTAGCATCTCCTTCTCTGTGATTGTGTAGTTCCTCTATGTGGAATCCAATGTGCGGCTAGCGTAGTGGATAGCAAAAGGGACTCCGTCCCTCCTCTGTCCTAGCACGGCCCCCACAGCAAAATCGGAGGCATCCGTCATGATCTCGAATGGGAGATACCAATCAGGCGGCTGAAGAACAGGAGCCTCAATAACACATCTCTTGAGAGTCTCAAAGGACGAAAGACACTTGTCATCGACAAGGAACTCGGTGTCTTTCGTCAGCAGGTCAGTCAACGGTCGGGCAATCCTGCTGAAATCATGAATGAATCGTCGGTAGAAACCGACGTGCCCCAGGAATGACCGTAACTACCGTAAATTAGACGGTGGTGCAAGTTTTCTAATGACATCTACCTTGGCCGGATCAACCTCCATGCCCCTGTTGGAGATGATGTGGCCAAGCACTGTCCCTTGAGTCACCATGAAGTGACTCTTCTCCCAAGATAGCACAAGGTGGACCTCTATACATCGCTGAAGGACTCTGTCTAGGCAGTCAAGACAGGAGTCGAATCCGTCGCCATAAACCGAGAAATCATCCATGAGGACCTCCAAGCATTCCCCTACCATTTCCGAAAAGATCGACATCATGCATCTCTGAAAGGTCGCAGGGGCATTTCATAGCCCAAATGGCATGCGTCGGAAGGCGTATGTGCCGAAGGGACAGGTAAAGGTGGTCTTGTCCTGGTCCTCGGGAGCGATGGCCACCTGGTTGTAGCCCGAGTACCCATCCAGAAAACAGTAGTGGCTCTTCCCCGCCAATCTCTCAATGATCTGATCTATAAAGGGCAGGGGGAAATGATCCTTCTTGGTGGCCTGGTTGAGTCTCCCCTAGTCAACGCAGACCCGCCAAGAAGTGGGTACTCGTGTAGCAATCTCCTCTCCAGACTCACTGATCACTGTAGTGATGCCCGTCTTCTTGGGCACCACATACAAAGGGCTGACCCACTTGGAGTCGGAGATAGGGTAGATAAAATCGGCGCTCCACCATTTTGATATCTCCTTCATGACAACCTCTCTCAGATTCGGGTTCAGCCGCCGCTGGAACTCACGCGACGGCTTTGCCTCATCCTCGAGATAGATATGGTGGGAGCACAGGGCCGGACTTATCCCCTGGAGATCTGCTACGCTCCATCCTATCGCCTTGCGGTTCTTTTCAAGAACCCCCAACAGACGGGATTCCTGCTCTCCAGTCAAATCGGCGGAGATAATGACTGGGTACATATCATGCTCACCCGCAAGGAACCTATACTTCAGCGATGTAGGAAGCGGCTTCAGCTCTGGACAACTGGGTGCTGGTGGATCTGGCCTCTGAAAAGTCTGCGTGAACGCTGCCAAATCTGCATGGGAGAACTGAAACTCTCTGTCACTCTCAAGAACTGGTGAAGGCTGCCCTGCTGGATTGTCTCTGATCTGCACGGAATCTACCTCCTCCCTATCTGCAGGCTCAGTGGAAATCATGTCTAGCATATAATCATCACAATCTGCCCAATCAGACTCTGACTCCGAGGGATCTATATCATCTAAGGTGGCATCAGCACCACCATCATCACAAGAATCTGTCTCGCGGTCGAGAACCGGCTCTGCTGCCTCTAAAGTATCCTGGACCAGGAATGTGCTCTCCAAGATCTCCTCTGTTGTCGTCTCTGCATCAGCGGAATCTGAAAATGAGAGGATGGCCTGTGCTGCTGGGTCTGCCCAAACTATCTCATCGTTTGTGATCACAAAGTCGCGGTCCTGTTGGATGTCTAGCCCGGCATCTGTCATCTGCTCGGTGTCTGAAGTGGTCTCTGAGCATGATCTGTCTCTGGCTCTGCTGTCCTCGACCGTCTCTATTTGTACACTTTCGCCCTCGACGTGAAAGTATACCTTCCCGCTATCATGGTCAGTCACCGCCTTGGCTGTGGCCAAGAACGGACGACCGAGAATGATGGGGGTATCGGTCACTGAATCAGGGATCTCCATGTCCAACACTACGAAGTCCACGGGGAATTGCAGGCCCTGAATTGTGACGACAACATCTCGCAACAACCCCTTCGGCCTCTTGACAGATCGATCAGCAAACTGAAGGACTGTCCTGCTCTGTCTAAGAGTGCCCAACTCGAAGCGGTCGAGAAGGACTGCCGGAAGGAGGTTGATCGACGATCCGCTATCTAATAGAGTGCGGTCGAACCTCTGCTCACTGATATGACATCTGACATATGGGGCTCCTGAATCTGGCCTCTTGGCTGGCAGACGGTTCCGGATCGCGAAACAAGTGGCTTTCATCAGCACATGGATCTCTGAGTGGCGGTTCCTCCTCTTCCTCCTGACTGTAGTCCTGTCTCTAAGGGAATGCTGAAGAAGAGGGATGTGCTGCAAAGCCTCCTGAAGAGTCAGCTGTATGTGAAACCGATCTATCATCTGCTGGCTGAACTCTTCCTGCTCTCTCTTTTTGGGATTTTCATTTTTCTTCCCCTTCCCCATCTGAAGGGCTCTAGGGAAGGGGATCACAGGGCCCTTCTCAGATGAAGGACTAGGAAAGGGTCTAGACGGTTCGACGACCGGATCCGCACATACATCATGCACCACAGTGGGACCAGAAGAAAATAAACCCTTTCCTTTATTCACAGAAATGTTCCGAGATACATCAGAAGTAGGAAAAACAACAGGTCTCTCAGAATGAACACGGGTGGCCTCTGTACCACCATCGGCTGGAAGACTCGCGGCCTCAGTACCGCGCTCTGGCTCGGCATCAGGGGTGGCCTCAGTACCACCTCCTCCAATTGGTGAAACGACGGCCTCAGTACCGCCGGTGGAATCAGCATCCTTGGTGGCATCAGTACCACCGTCATTATCTCTAGCGGCCTCAGTACCGCTCTCCTCCTCCTCGCCGGGCGCTCTGGGTGTATCCTCATGGTGTCGCTCAGACGAGGCGCCGCCTACTGGCATCCTACCACTCCTAAGTGTGATAAAATCAGTATCAAAAAGATATGCAGACATATCACCAAATGCATCACTAGGAGTAGCATACTCAGTACAAGCTACCTGCTCAGATTTCCTCTTCAGATTGTTGGGATTCGGCTCAATCTGGGCAGGGCTGGCGGCCTTCCCTCTCACGATGTCCCGCATCTCCTGACGGAACTCATCCATCTCCCGTCGAAAAGTAGCCTGCTTATCGGTGAGAAGGCAGGCTATATCATCCAAGGCGGGGCTCTCATGAGAGCCCGACGGGTAGCCTCTCTGGTAGTGAAGCTGCTGGAACTGTTACTGTGGCTGAGAGGGGTAAGAATGTGACTGACGCTGCGGCTGGTGAGGCTGATCTCGCCTCCAAGGCTGTCCCTGCTGATAGGGACGAGGACCATGCTGTGACTGCTGCTGCTGTGGCTGTGGGTACACTGGGGGCTGTTGCTGCTGGTGATCTCTCTGATGGCCGTACTGACCACCCTGTCCTAACGGCTGCTGCTGGGGCTGGGTACCTCTGGTCCCCCAACGGAATCCGGGATGGTCTCGTCAGATACCGGGCTGGGGGCGGTCATACCAAATCCCGTTGACATCCATCAACGGCTCTGCATCGTACTGGGGTGGCGGGAGTACTGCCAGAGGCTGATCCGGCTGGTATACCACCATCTGCAAGTCTGGAGATGGTGGTGACTGGTAGGTGGGCTGCGGCTGCTGGTACGGCTCTGCCTGTATAAGGTGAACCTGTCTAGGCTGCTGGTGGGAGCTGGAGCACTGGGACGAGCTTCTGCTGCTGCTGGGATCACCTCGTGCCTGAAGACGGGGCTGGGAAGCCGCTTGTGCCTCCTGGAGACACATGAGCTGTGTCTTCAGGTCACTCAGAGTCTGTGCCATCTGCTCCATCTGCGTGATGCCCTGGCACTACTTCTTCTCGATAATCTCCATCGGTCCAGCTTCTCACTGATGATCCCCATGTCCGCGGTTGGTGACTCGGCCTGTGCTGCTGCTATTGCGGACGAACTGGAAGGACCGGTGTCGACCCGTGCTATCCTCTGGTACTGCACGGTCTGTGGCTGTTGGGGTCTGCCCTGAGTGTATAACCGGGTCTGGGACATCACCATGTAGTTCTCAGCCATCTCCTCGTAGATGGCCCAGACCTGGTAGTGATCCTTGGCGAAGTAAGACCCGCCACAAGAAGCGTTCACCAAGCCCTGAAGCTCTGGTGTCAGCCCGCTGAAAAAGCTCTGCACAAGATTCGGCTTGGAAATATCGTGGTGCGGGCATCTATCTGTCAGCTCTCTAAACCTCTCCCATGCCTCGTGGAACTGCTCGTTGGGGAGCATGGAGAAGTTGCTGATCAGGGCTCTAGCGGCATTAGTCCGCCTGAGTGGATAGTACTTATGCAAGTACTCGGTGCGGAGCTGCTCCCAAGTGTAGACGAACTTCCCCAGATGTTTCAGCCAGGTGGCTGTCCTGTCAGCTAAGGAGAAGGGGAAGGCAATCATCTGTATCGTGTCTTGGTCCACCTGACGGTCGTGGACGGTGCTGCAGATCATCAGAAACTCCTGGAGGTGGAGATGGGGCTCCTCAGTGGCGAGCCCGTAGAAACGGGGAAGGAGCTGCAAGGTGTTCGGGGGGAACTTGAAGTCCCCCACGATAGCTAGTAGCACAACCCAGTGATGCATCAGTGTCGATCCAGGGTTGTGCAACTCCTGCATCGGTCTCGGCTGCTCTGCTCCTACCACGGCGGTTGCCGCTGCGGCTGCTGCTGCTGCCTCATCTGGGACCCTCGGCCCGTCTCTCCGCTGCTCTCGCTCTGCTCTCATCTCCTCCATCTCGCGCCTCATATCCAACATAAATGCTCCCTGATCCCTCAACTTTTGCTGCACTGTCTCGAGGGAGGCGATCAGGGTGGAGTTGATCGCACCCTGGTCTAGAACAAAATGCTCGGGTTGCGGACTTCTACTGCGATCATCAGAACTGCCGGCCATAGTCTCTGCAAAACCAAATGATCCAAACTCAGGTGCTGATAAATCTGATAGTCTCTCCTCTGGCACTGGTCTCTCGGAACCGAAAGAAAGGGGGTCGAGGGGGAACAGGGTGGAATCATACTCGGGTTCGGAGAGCGGGTCTCGGCTCTCGCGAACCAACCTAGATGAATGGGTAGACGCATGATAAACACAGATTTCAAGAGAGCCTAAATGGTGTCTCACACAAGGCGGAGACAACCGTCGCTGTGGTGACTCTCAAATGAAACCTGTATTTAATCAACAATTAACCCACACTAAAGATCAATAATTTAGAAATAATGTGGAGTTAAAATTTAGTTTTAACTCTGCACAAATGATGTAAAGGGCAAGTATGCAGAGAGTTCGAACACAGGGAGCAAGCAGGGTAGTTCAAAATAGTGTGCTCAAGTGAGTGTGTGTGATGTGTCTACACTAAGTAAGCAAGCAAAGGAATTTTTGTGGGTTTTTAATTTTTTAATTTTTTAATTTTTTATTTAATTTTTAATTTTGTATTTTGCTTTTTAATTTCCTGATTTTTATAATTTTATAATTTATATATATTTTTTATTTCTTTTTCAATATTGGAATATAAAGACAAAGTAATAAAAGACTAGATAAAGTATTTATAAAAATATGCAAAAATAACTAAAAATTCAGAAATAAAATATTTTTGGTATTTTTAGGATTTTTTACTGTTTTTGTGATTTTTGGCGATTTTTCAAGGTGTTTTTGGTATTTTAAATACTGAAATAAGAGAAAACAGTGGAAAAGAGTGCTGGCTGTGAATAAAATGAGAATTAAAATTAGCAAACAGCAACCAAAATTTTTCACACTATTTTTTAAATAAAGAGAACAAAATAAAGAACAAACAGGAACTGAGTTTGTATTTTTTTGGAGTTTTCTTTGATTTTATATATTTTTTTGAAGTTTTTGAATGTTTTCAAATTTTTAGTGTTTTTCTTTTGAGATTTTTAGTGATTTTTGGACTGACACTAAAATAGGTTAAAATAGACACTAGGTAATGTTTTTGGAATTTTTCAAGACCTTTCAATATTTTTTTGGCGTTTTCTAAGCTAGACAGTGCACAAAATGACTATATTTGATTTTTAATAAATATAAAAATGCAATAATTTTGGAAAATAAAAATAGGCCGTTAAACTACTATGCAACAGGACTCTACTATGATTTTTGGAGATTTTTTTGGATTTTCTAGACACATGCAAAAAAATACAAGAAACATAAAGAAAATGCATACGGCTAGGGGTGTTAATGTAGTATTAAAAAAGTCTGGGGGCCTCAGCGCAATATTCCAGAAAGTTTATAACTAAACAAAAATTTTTAAAAACTAAAAACTAATACTCAAACATCCGGGGGATTGCCTGCAAAAATCACCAAGGCCACGTGCGATGCACGCGACCTAGCGGGGGCATATATGCAATTTTTCAAATATCCAGGGGCTCACATGCAATTTTCCACAAAATTTTAAACTAAATATTCAATTTTCAGAGCCAAACAACAATTACAAAACCCGCCTGGGTATCGATGTAAATTGCCCCCCCAGGGCGCGTGACTCGCACGCACCTTGCAGGGACCAAAATGCAATATTCGAAACTATCAGGGGGTCGATGCAAAATATCCCAAAGTTTTTATACTGTATTACAAAATATTGGGACTGAACTGAAATAACTAAACCCCGGGGGTCCTTGCAAAAAGCCCACCACCTCACGTGTACAGGTCACGTGAGGTGACATGGCGGAGGACCTGGATGTAAATAAAAATAAGTGCAGGGGCTTACATGCAAATAACCCAAAGTTTTTCAACTACAAATGAAAGTTTAAATACTAAACAGTAAATACAAAATGCGCGAGGGTTGATATGCAAAATACCCTCGACGCGTGATCCGACGGCGGAGCGGGTGCTGGTGACACGTGGTGGCGATCCAACGGCTGGGGATGAGGCTCGATCCAGCGGCGAGGGGCGCTTCACTTAAACATGTGTCGTCTTTTCCGGGCTCGATGACGCTTCGCCAGTGGACGTCTGGGATCAGATCTCGGCTGAGATCGACGGTGGCTGGGCCCTCAAGATCGGACGGTCCACGATACACCTGGGGGTTCTCCTTGATCGAACGGCAGCGAGGCCAGGAGGAAGAACACGGAAGAAGGCCGACGACGGCGACCTTCCGCGACCTCCCCTGCCTCGAGTCGTTGTCGTTACGGCCTCAAAATGGGTCCAGGCGATGGCTGCAGGTCTCCTCTGTCGTCTGGAAGCAACGGAGTGGCACGGGGAGCGGCGGAGCTCTTCCACGGCGAAAGGGAAGATGCGCAGCTCCAGGTGCTCCGGCGAGGTCCCAGAAACGCTCCAGACGTGTTGGTGTGCTCCAGTACCTGCGCAAGAAGGTTATGGAGGTCGAGGACAAAATGCCTCGACCTCAGGTGGCTCTCGACGGGGTGCGACAGGCGATATGGGGGCTCGCCGGAGTTGCGCTCCGGCGAGGTGAGAGATGAAGTGATCAGATGGGCGAATCGACGAGGGAAAATGCTCGGAGTGATCTTAGGGATACGATGAA
Organism: Ottelia alismoides; assembly: GCA_037367405.1. Taxonomy (NCBI): domain Eukaryota; kingdom Viridiplantae; phylum Streptophyta; class Magnoliopsida; order Alismatales; family Hydrocharitaceae; genus Ottelia; species Ottelia alismoides. Next base: position 140,083 of record JAZKJV010007608.1, on the reverse strand, counting down.
CGCTAAGGGGATAAAAAGAGATGAAGAACAGCCTCGATGTCCTGGGGGCCAGAGGGTAGATACCTCGACGGCGGCGCTTCACCGGAGGTGTGGAATGCGCGACGGTCAGGCGCTCTCCCTTCGCCTGGAAGCTTGGGGCTCGAAGCTGTCACCTCCGGGCTCCTTTTGCTCGACCAAGGGGGCGTATCAGTGGGTATTCGCGGTTCAAGTTTTCAAATCAGGTCAAGGGGTAGGTTTTAAGGGGTTGACTAAGGTGGCTCCTTGATCGAGGAAGAACGGGCGATTCAACGATCCTCTACCCGAGATAATTGCTGGGCGAGATAGGAGGATCATAGGTGAACAACTTCTCAGAAGGAATCATCCTCAAATGGTGAAAGGATAGCCCGCGAAAAAACCAAGAAAAAGGGCACTCGCACATGTCCAGAAGGCCAAGACCTGGGGTCAGGAAGTTGACCCCCGGTAAACGGATGGCGTGGCCTGATTGGGCCGCAAAAAGACAAAAATAAAATAAAACTTTGTAAATTAAATTAAAAATAGTAAATGATTTAATTAGATTTAGGTTATTTAATAAAAAATGTTTAATTTTTTATAAAGTATTTAATTCCGATTTTTAATTATTTTTATGATATATATTTTTACAAGTTGCTTTTATACCCCTATATAGGTATATTATCTATATACTTTATTACTTTTATTTTGTATTTTTATTTTTATTATTTTTATTTAGTATTTTCTAAAATCATAAAATACTTTTATATACACAAATACATTTTTATTTTATTTTTCTGATTTATTTTGTCTATTTAATAAAATAGAAGTGTATTTTATATAGGTATAAGTATAGGTAGTATACCTATGTATCCTATTTACAAGTATTTTTATTTTGTATTTTCTTTGAATTTTTATTCTAATTTTAATGCACATAATTATTATAAGTAATATTTACAACATTATAAAAATATAAAAATATAAAAATAATGAGTAAATAATAAATTGAATATTTTAATATGTACAAGTATACAATAAGGGTCCAAAACTCAACTTTCAAACCGTAGCTCCGCCAAATGCGAAACCACCACCAATAATTAGCTTATTTTCTTCTATATACAATTAAAGGTGAGTATGCTGCATTTGGAGTTGTCATTTGTGAGATACGGGTCTGGGAAGTTGGGATTCTGGAATTTTATTCAGATCATAACATTTTATCTGTACCTTATTTTTCTGTGAAATCAATTTTGTATTTTTCTTTATAAAATTATCTACAACTTTCATGTACAAAGCTTCTTTATTTGATGCACAAAAAGTGGAACAAAAAATAGGTCCCAAAATGAATAAAGAATGATTTAATAAATATATGTATTTGGCCCTTATCTCCCCCTACTTTATTCCTTGTCGACCTATTCATCAAGATGCCTCGGTCTCGGGGGTTTTGGGTCATAAAATATTTATAATATTTTATTCTTTTTCTTTTCTTTATTTATTCTATAATTTTGGCTTTAATTACAGTATTTTATACACTAATAGGATGCACATGCATGAATGCTAAGATGATGATTTTAAGGGTATTTACAGGTATTTGCTAGGGTTTTTGATGCCAAAATGATAGAATAAAGATGATGAAATGTGGATTCATCAATGCGCTCGAAAGCGGTGCAGCCAGAGGCTGCCTAAGAGATCGTCTGCCCATCATCTTGATGTGGCGAGTAAGGCGGATGAGATCTGGAAAAACTATGATCACAAGCAAACCCCCAAGTTCACCAACGCAACGCGAGCTGAAGACCGTGAAGGCTCGGTCAATTTATCTTGTCAATTTTATTTTAGTGAACAATCAAGATATCAGAGCGATTACGTGACCTGTTGGGATACCCGATACTTTCCCAACCGACTGTCCCGCACAGAAATAGTCGGTAATCAGTCGAGAAGAGTACCGGAGGGCTCTACCTAGTGTTCGGGGTCACTCTCTTACACAATCAAACCAAACAATGAGGGGGTTGCTCTCCCCAAGATAAGTTTTTGAATGAGGTGTCTTTTAGGGTCAGTAGTTTTAGCAGTCCCAATTTATTGTTTTTCTTTTTAGGTCTTCTTCAGTAAAAGCAAAAACGCCTAATGAATTTTTCGGTTCTCCTGGTTATTAAGTCAAAAATAAGGGAGAAGATGAAAAAGCTGATGCGCGATGAAATCAATGATGCATGCAGAGTAAGAAATGTGTACCTGACTCCAGCAGTCTACATGCAATATGATCCACGCAGAATTGAAAGACAGGAAATAAACTACCTAAATGGTGCAAGCGGAAAAACCGAGTCCCTAAGTAGGCAACTTCTACTCGAAAGAACTGTCTAGCTGGTCATCAGCCTCCGATCCAAAGAGTCCGATCTCGGTCTACCCCTCCTCCTCCCGACAAATCAGGTTCAGGAGCAGCGCTTGGCAGGACAGGCTACGGCACGTAGGCTCGAAGGAAGTGAGTCAGCTATTTTTATTAACTTTTTATTAGTAGGTCCAATTAGCGAACTATAGGCACAAGCAAATAATTAGGTGTTTGGATCCAACTAATTACGGCACAATCAACAGAAATTCCTAAGGCTAGGGGCTTGATAAAAACCGCGTGAAACCGGAAAAGGCAGTGAAAAACAAAAACTGCGTAAAAAGCCGTGAAAAACCTAAGGGTCCCCCCAGCACACCGGTGCTCGGCGAAACAGATCCGAGAAAGAGTGTCAATTCCAAGTTGTCCCTGTATTATTACAATAAATCAAATGAAATAAAGAAAGTCTACTCTAATCTAAACCTCTCCCACTCAGCTACTCTCTCACGCTCTCATGCGGCTCCGTGCAGAAGGGAGCCGCCTCCGAATCCCGCGGTTGCGCCAGCTACTCGAGAGTCGCCGCCTCGGTCCTCGGGCCCTCGCAAGAAAGAAGACAAGTGTCACAGACCAAATCAAATAATCAAATGAAGGCAGGAAAAGTAAATGAAATGAAACAGAGGTATATATGCAAGAATGACAATAAAATAAACAAGCAAAAATAAAAAAAATAAAAGAAAATAAAATAAATAAAGTAAAAATAAAAGAGAAATAAAAAGCTGCGGACTCAGAAAGAGCCGCGGAAAGCTGCGAAAAAGAAAATAAACAGAAAATGAAAAAGAAAAGACTACTAAGCGGTGCTCCCCGACAACGGCGCCATTCTGATTACCGAAAAATCACCAAGACACTCGGGTGAATAGTAGATCAAGGGTCGTTGCGACCCGGATCTCGGAGACAGTTCGGTCAATCAAGAAAGATAAGAGCAGACCACCAAAATAGAATGAAAATCAAATAAAAATAATAGCGGTCTTGGCTATTAGATTAGCCTGGTATAGCGACCAGGGTCAGACTCAGGGAGCACGTGATGGCCTCACAGCCTACGAAGTAGTCTAAAAGAATAATAAAATAAAAGAAAAGGCTTTTTTGGTGGATTTTTAATGTTTTTAATTTTTTTAGATTTTTAATTAATAAAAGAAAATAGAAAAGCAATAAATCAAGCAACTACAAACAATTATTTAACTACTAAAAAATCATCCAAAAATTCCAACAAAAATGTTTTTATGTTTTTTATATTTTTTTATGTTTTTGGTTAATTTTTGGTGAATTTTCTGATTTTTATGGAATTTTATAAAAATAAAACAAGACAAGAAAAGAAGGGTACTGTCCAATCAGACTTGGAGGACCAAATTAAAATGCAAAATGGCCCTATCAAGGTCTGAAGGTAATTTTCCTGTAAAGAAGAAAAAACAAGAAAAATTTGGGCACTGGAATTATTAATTTTTTATTTTTCTTTTAATTATTAGAATTTTTATGGATTTTGTAATTTTTATAGGGGATTATAAAGCTAAAAATAACCAAAATTGATCAGAAACTCAATCAACACAAAACAAACACTATATAATTTTTTTGTAATTTTTAAAGGTGTTTTAATATTTTTTTGTGATTTTTAAAGCTAGACAGTAAAGAAAATGTGTGTTTTTTAATTTTTAAAAATATCAAAAATGATCAGAAATGTCTCCAAAATTTAGAGAAAATTTTACACTATGGCAGGAGCCATGTATCCAATTTTCATCAAATTCGGAGTTAGTTTGCTATTTTATTAAAATAAAAAACCAAGGTACAATGCATAGGGACCTATACGCAATTAAAAGAAGTTACAGGGGGTCCGATGCAATTTCTCCAAGAATTCGCGCGCGAGGCGCGTGACCTGGGCACTCAGGGACCTATTTGCAAGAAAACGAAAGTCTCTAGACTATTTAGTAACACGTACTAAAAGTCCAAGGGCTTCAGTGTAAATTACCCACTATATAAAGCACATGCACAAATACAACACTCACAGGGGCATTTCTGCAAATATCAAAAACATAAATTCATTCATTAACACCCTGAAACATAAAGCCTATACATGCAAATAACCCAAACAACATGTGTCGAAGCACGTGTTCCACTACAAACAGGGGTATAAAAGCAAATAAACTACAGTACGAGGTCCTAAGTGCAAATGTACCAAAAAAAAACAACTATATGCGATATTTACAGGTCTAACTAATAAAAGAAACAAACAGGGGGGCCTACAAGAAATTTACCCCTTATTATATCCGAAGGACGGATGAGCGCCACGTGGAGATCCGACGGTCAGGGGAGGTGGCGCCTCAACGCAGGGTCCTCGGCTCGAATCGAACGGCCGGGGCTCACCACGTGGCTAATCTGACGGTTCTCGTACGCTGTGGGTGAACCTCGTTGAGTCGACGGTCACGATCACTCCTCCAAGGATCTGACGGTGCTGGCAGCTCCTCAAATGGACGAATCTGATCTGAACTGGAGCTGGGGGATAATCGGACGGCTGCGAAGGGTGCACGAAGAACAAACGGCCGGCGAACTTCGCTGGCCCGGTGGACGCACGGTGACCCTCCTCGCGGGCTGCTGAAGATCGGAGAAGGTTCTCCTGGACCTCCCGCGTCTAATGGTCCTCTCCGATGATGCAGCAGAGCTCCAAAGAGCTCAGGCGACGTCGGCGGAGGAGGAGTCGCTACTCCAAAGAGTCGAAGCCCTCAGATGGGCTCGGATGAACCTGCAAAGCAAAGCAACGCGCTCTTGGGTCGAGGGCAAAGTGCCTCGACTCGGTTAGGGGTGGTGCAGGTGAACGGTGCGTCGGAATGAAGGGACTCCGGCGAAGCGACGGCGGAGGAGCCCCAATCCCAGTTCCGTGGCGAACTGGGTTGGATGAGTGGGTGGAGAATGTGCGTGGAGGAAAGGCGGAGATGATGGGCGACTCCGATGATCGAAACGAGAGCGAGGGTGGTCGGAATCAGCGATGGATGGCGACGGGGTGAATTGGGCGTAAAGCTAAATTAGAGAAATAGAAGAAGAAAGAAGGCTACCTACTGGATGCTGTCGACTGTGGAAGAGCTGGGGATGCTCCAGGTCCTAGCCTCAAGGGCCATTAGTGCCCGAGGCTCGAGCACCACCTCTGGGTGGCGCACGGCAGCGCAAAGACGTCGGATCAGTGGTCCGTCCACTCCCTCCTCGCTGCGACACGGCCGGAAGCGAGCTGTCACTCTCACGATGGTTGTGGAGGTCCTAGGGTGGCGTGAAATGATCCAAAGATGGAATGAAATGGAGGTGGAGCTCGGACTAAATACGAGTGTAGATCCGAGAAGAGAGGATCGGGCAGGGTTCCGCGAAGCGCGGATCCCAATGCGGATATGGTGGCGAGGATCTCGGATGCATGAGAGACGATCGGAGCTCGATGGTTGGCGATTTGGTGATCGGGTCGAGCGGGAAGAAATTAGAGAAAATGGATCGGGTGCCACGAACCCGACTCTGGTGGTCCTGGGGGGGAGTTGACCGGGGGTCAACGTCCCCCGTGGACCGATCAGAGTCCACCAAATGCTAATTATTTGAACATTTTATTAAAAATAGTAAATGATCGAATTAAGAAAAACTTAAAACATGAAAAATGTTTATTTTATTTTTTTCTATTTTTTGTGATTTTTAATTAATTTTTTGAAATAAAAATAAGGTATTTACACTATAGTGCTATATATAGGTATATATACAATATGGATTTTTAATTTTTGATTTTAAATTGATTATTTTTGAACATTTTTATTCCCATTTTATATTTTATTTATTTATAGATTAAAATTAGGAATATTTTGATGTTTTTATTTTATTTTTATTATTTAGGTACAAGGGTTAAATAAATAGATATATACAATTATATACATGGTCTATATACAATGTTTCTTTTTTGTTTTTAATTTTGTTCTTTTTATTTGATTTTTGTTTTTATGGTTTTTATTTTATATATTTATACCATAAAATATAGAATATGTACAAATTTTATGGGATTTTAATTTATTTATTTACAAGGTTAAATAAATATAAGTGTGGGTTTATATACATTGGTGAATATTTACAATGAGAGTTATTTTCATTTTCTTTTTAATTTTTCTATTTTTGTTTTGATTTTGTTTTTACAAATATTTACAAATATATACAAGCCCATTTTATTCTATTTTTAGAGGAAAATATTTTTATTATATTTACAGGTATATTTACACACATGAGCTCCCTATCTCTCTCTACTTTGGCTTTTATGCGGTCAGGCTCATGCTGAGCCCTCCCTTGGGATTAGGTTGCTCAATATTTATTCTAAATATTTCCCTCTTTTTCTTTTAATTCTTTATTCTTTTATTTTTGCACAAAAACATGCTATTTATTAGTTTTTACACTATGCATGCTCTTGGGTAATTATTTGTATTTACAAGTATCTACATGCATTTGCAAAGGTTTTTGTAGCTAAAATATAAGAATAAAGAGTGATGAATGAGTATTCATCACTGGGCTGAGGTCCTCATCGAACCTCTGGGGTCGTCGCACGACGAGGGCGATCAGCCTCGATGCTCAGCGGTGCCTGGAGGCAACCGCAGCACGGCCAAGGCAGCTGCAGGTCGACACTCGGCAATAAGTCATCGTCGCCTCGACGATCCTCCCCTCCGCTGTCACCGGAGGGGTAGGGGAAGCTGGGCTTATGCCTAGAAATGGTGGACGAAGGTGATTGGAGCGGAGGAAGGCGGTTTTATAGGAGGTGATGGCCGAGCGTGCAGAGGGGGCGAGGCGTTTTTGAGCGGAGATAGTGGAGGCTGAGATTAATGGTGGCGTTAAGTGAGGGTTGCACGAAGATGGCGGAGGTATGGGGTATGCGGTGCGGCCGTTATGACAAGGAGGAAGTGTCGGGGGTGATGGCTAAAATGGAAAGGGGGTGAGGCATTACGAAGGTGAACGGTAGTGCTGCAGGAAGACGATGAACCACAACCGTTGAATCTAGCGATCCAATGGCTTGGATGAAGGCGTTGATGGAGGGTTGCGATTAGATCTTTAGGAGATGATCAAACGACAGAGATCAAGGTGCGAATGAGCGGATATGATGTGATCTGGAGGAGATCCAATGGTGGGAGAGAAAGAAGTGACGTGGCGAGCGCTGAAGCATCGGACGAGCGGTTGATCGGATGTCTGGAGTGAAAGGGCGACGTGTCACACAGGGGGGCGTAGGATAGGGGGTGAATCTAACGGCTGTAGATGAGGTGGGTGCGTGCGGTTAGGATCAGATCTGGAAGTCAGATCTGATGGATGTGATTGAGGCAGCAATGGAGGGCGGAGATGGAGGCGGGGAAGAGCGGATTTGACAGCCCAGGAGGCCACCGGTTGGCAAAAGGAGGAGCGGCCACGTGGCGGCTCCAGAGAGCGCTACGTGGCCCAATCAGAAAATTCAAAAAAATAAAAACAAAGAAAAATACAAAAGAAATAGTTAGAGGTAAAATTAGAAAAAACTCAAAACATGAAAGCTGCTCGTCTCGACGAGATCTACAAATTTCATGTTGGATAAAAAGCTAAAAGAGGTCATTTGTACAAAAAATATTTTTGGGGGTATTTTCAAGGCGGATAAAAACACCGACTTTTTGATTTTGAGTTGTTTTTGTATTTTTTAGTCTTTTTAATGGTCAATGAATTATAGACAATTACTCTTCCTAATTTTTAGAGGTTTTTGATGAGAAAATAAATACAAAAAAATAAAGGAAATTAAAAACAATTAAATAAGGTTAATTATACATAATATATTACAAGATAAAAATACAGAATTAATGGAGATTTTTATTGGATTAATTAAGCCAGGGGTTTAATATGTGAATTTTAGCACGATGAATACGAGATTCATCAATTGGTTTTTTTCTTTTCTGTTGAGATTGTAAATATTTCTAACTATACTACTAACTTGACCACTAGAATTGCTTGTGAAAGCTGACTGCTTGGATACATGTATGTTTACATCATTCATTGACTTCAGTAATATCTTTGTGGCCTTTGAATAACGTCTATTTGGTCTGAGATGTATGGATGGAGATTCAAGGTTGTGATTATGTTGAGGTTCAAAATGAGAACATCAATCATTTGCAAATAGTCTGTGACAATCCTACACGATGCTCCGCCTTGTAAAATGTAGAACCATCACTGTCATCGTTTTTTGCATTATCAGTGGACAATAGTTTATTTGCAGTTCTAGAAGAACCCTCTTTCCAGCAAATGAAAGATTTGAAATTAATGATTTTTTCCTTAGAAACCTCACCTTTACCAACCTAAAGCTACCTTTTCTAACAACCCTATATCAGTTGCATATGCCTTATAGAATTTGTACGCATCTTGAATGTAATCAAATCTTTGGCCTAGTTCAAGGGCATAGACATTGTGAGATGTTGAACATGTTAATATATTTAAAAAGTAAATGGTATGAAGATCTAATTAATGATTAAATAAATAAGAAACATTAAAATTTATAATGTTTGGGACATGCTTGGAGAGCTTATCAAGGCATAATAAAATTCTGACAAAAGTGTAATGATTTTAAAAAAAATAAAAGAATTGCACATTAAAATAACTGATAATATTAATGTAAAATATGATGAGACAATGTAAAATATATATAGTATTACTAGAATGAGAATTACTATTGTAAAATAAAATATCATGATTGTAAAGGAATGAAGCAATATTCGAAAAGAATTTGTTTACATGATAGCCTCGGATTAAGAAGCATACTATTTTTCAAGAATGTTATGAAGTTCATTAAAAGAATGTATATGATATAAATGTAAATAAGGTATATTAAAATAAAATATTGTTAAATAATGAATTAGTATATGAAATCCTGATGAACATAGATACTAAAAGAATACGGAATATTTTACAAGCGAATGATATGGCATTATAATTAATTTAAAAAAGAATACGGAATTTTAAATTTTAAATGTCTTGGTCATGCTTGGAGAGCTTGCAAAGACATAATATAAATTTTGATAAAGGTGTAAGCATTTTCAAAAGAATCTAAAAAGGTTGCACATTGAAATAATGGATTATATGAATGTAAAATACGATCAGAAAATGTAAAATACATATAGTATTAGTAAAAAGAAAAAAACTGTTGTAAAATAAATCTACTGATTGTAAAGAAATAATGCAATATATGAAAGAATTTCTTTAGAGAACTGTTTGCGATTAAAAAGCACACAGTTTTTTCAAGTATGTTAATAATGATATTAAAGCAGATAATATAAATGTAAGAAATGATATGTTAAAATGAAATGCACTGTTAACTAATGGATTGTTAATACCCAAGTTCTTCACGTCTGTTTATAAGAAAGGAATCATAGGGAATAAAATGAACAGAGAATATAAAACATAAACAGATTTAAACTATCGTAAAAAAGAGAAGTTATTTTTAAAATTGTCTAAAAGTCGTAAGATTTATTGAGTTAGAAATAAAATGTGAAATCCTGATAGATGGGAAGTTGCATCGGTTGCTTCAAGAGATCCATCAACTTCTTCAACTTTGTTGGATATCTACAGCAATAATAAAATTAGTAATAAAAAACTAAACGCAAAAAATAATTGAGTTACCTGACACATACTAATGTAGTAAGAAGAGTCCTCTCTCCCGATTGACATTCTTAGAGCGCGCGGTAGAATGCATGGGAAATTGCGGGAAAGCATACATCCAGAAAGTTAGGAAAGGAAATGGAAAATTAAATTGACAGTAATTGATGCGTTGAAAAAAGGGGATGGACTCGTTGTAGGAGAGCGGATTAACACGATAATGTGATAGAAGTTTCTAAAAATAGAATTATAATGTTTTCTGGAATGGTGGTTTTGTAGATAAATGGTGGTTCTATTGTACACTGTAGATGGTCATCGGCTGAGTTGAGGTGTCGCACAGTGAATGAGGAAATGTGGCACATCAATTCAAATTTTTCCTAGAAAGAGAGAGAGAGAGAGAGAGAGAGAGAGAGAGAGGAAAAATGGGGTTGCCCCCACCCAATTTTTCCGTGTTTTTTTTATTTTTTTTAAATATCACTATATTTATTCATTTATATATCATTCCTATATGTTATTCGAATTTCATCAGAAACAAAGACTCATATACCCTTAATCTAGAACATGTAATTTTAACGGTTTAAACATTGATGTAATCTACCTATTCTAGATGGAGGACGTAGGAGTCTTTGTTTCTGACAAAATTCGAATGACGTATAGGAGAGATATATAGATGAATATACATGGTATTGTTTTTTTCAAAAAAAAATACTCGAAAATAAGGTAGGAACAACCCGATTTAACCCATATATAAAATCAGTGGTTATCCAATGACATAGAACCTCCCAACTTTCCTCCCGTATCCACCACAGGTCTGAAAGTGATGAGTCCCATCGGAGAAGCAAAATGCCCAAGAAAAGGCAAAGCAAACAGCCATCGCCATCACGAGAGAGGAAGGTGCCATGGAATGGTGGGCAAGTGAACAACTCGATTTCTCGTCATTATTTCTTGGTTGCCATTAATATATACTACGTCTCCCATCCAACTTGAACGGATGAAGTCTTGTTTATTCTCCTAAAAATGGGGGTGGGATGTAGTCACCCCGCATTTGCAATGCAAGTAAGCATCTTTTCACAAAGTGGGAAAGAGGAGGTGGCTTTTCACTCTTCCATCCATGGGATGGATACGAGAGAGATATTCCCGTTTCCTTTATTATTATGTATTCTTATTTTTAATGGTCATCGATGCAGCAACTGACAAGTCAACAAATATATAAATGTCCCCCTGCTCGCTTTCCCACGTGGACTGCAGACACATATGTACCATGGGTCTTCTTCCATATCCTCCCAATTACGATAGGATTCTGATTCCAAGCTCTATCCTTTTCCTCGCCCATTTGTTTACTCTATTGTGCCTTTCGCTATATTGAACATGCCTTCCTCTGACGCAAACCGTCGTCTTCGTATGAGTCGTGTCCAGACTCCAGTTTAATTTAGTTTATTTTTATAAATATGAATTCATCAAAAATACATTACAAATGGTCATGTTTACGTAGAAGAAATATTGTAATAATATAAAAGAATCAGTTATAAAAATAAGAAAATTCCAAAGAAATAAACCATCACTTTTGGTACTTTAAATTTTGTATTTTTTCCGTGAAAATAATTATTTAATTAATCTTGTGTTGATTGAAAATTTTAAATATTTATACATAATATATGTGGGGTGGTCTGTCTGAAAGGTGGGTGGTGGACTTGTGGTAATCACATGGTGTGGTGCGCTCGGCCACAGGCAGCAACAGCAAGGAAGGAACAAATAGCGTCGGGAACTGTAGCGCGAGACGAAATTACCGCTGCAATAGTATAAGGATCTGATGCTTTGAATGGGTCCATAATATACATCATATCACTTGTTTAATCTCATGTGCTCTCACAAGGGGTCATCTGGTCGACAACGCACGTACGTAGAGACAGAGAGAAGGAAGACACGCTATGACAATACGTAAATACAACCTAAGATCATGGGCATTCGGACGCGAATAATTGTACCCTTCAAGGGAAAACATAGTCGGTGGTAGAAAGTGGACAAACGCTCAGCCCAAGCTTTCTCCACCAGTGACCCCTACCGACTGCCACCGTAGACGATAGAATATCACATCAGAGCCAAAAGTAAGGAAACAAACATGCCATGCATGCAGCAGCTGCTTAAGTGCATAATTACACAAGAGGACGCCCGAGCGATTGCGGTATGGAAAAAGGCAAAAGAAAAGGCACCGCTGTCACGGTGGAGGAACGTGGCAGCTCTGCCGTTCTGGGAGACAGAGCAGAGCAGAGCAGAGCAGAGCAGAGCGCACCCCTTTCTATATATTGCTCATTATCTCCCCCATCTATATCTGCCCCTCGAGATAAACATGGAGAAAGAACATGAACATGGGGTTGGGTGGGGACATGGCCTTTTGACGCCAACTTTGGCCTTCCTTGCCATCAATTTCAATATATTATATACGTTTTTTTTGCTATTGTGGAAGTCCAATGCCATGGAGCAGGGCCTTCCAAATATTATAAATGCTAACCTATTCATAGACGTGATCTCATCTGGTGACCTATAATAATAACATAACATTATTTCTGGTTTTAGGAGCCGTGCTATTAATTTATTCGCGAATCCACGCGAAAATTCCGGGGTTGAAAATAGTAGCATGGAAAGTAATATTCCGCTTAGTATGGTCTAGGTGCGGTGGTGGACAGGACGTGGGCTTATAAAATTGTGACTAGACTAGATAATTAATGTTGCGGGGAGCGGACTCCAATTGGTTTAGGCGTTCTTTCACGTTGTTGGCTTGTGGACCTGTGGTTGCAAAGAGGAGTCGAACACGTGATGCGAAACGGGTGGGAATCAGCTGACAGCCCACGCGGAGTGCGATGGTGATATTTGTTTCCACGATATTTATTGTTGTAATTTATGGGAAAATGGGACGGAGAAGAAAGAAAAAGTATATCGTTTCTCCTCCGTGAGTATGCGGTTCACACGCGTTGCCCGGCATTTAAACTAACGCTATCCGTTGAGCACAGATCATATGTTGTCGATTGCATTCTGTCTATCGATCAAGCAAGAAACATAACTAACACGAGAGGCAACCATGAGATTTTTGCTCATAAACCGCGTTAAAATCTCGTACACAAAAAGAACCAAGGAATCGGATTAACGATAGTAACAACCATCTCCAGAACTCTTTCTTCCTGTATGATACGTACAAAAAAGGAACAGATGTACAGTACAGAATCAGAAGGAAGGTGGGACGCACCGCAGCTACGCCAGGAACACCTCCACGCTCCCGCTCTTGTCCGAACCGCAAATCGGACACGTGTCGACACGTGGATCGCACTGCAAGCACACGCACAGGTGCCTGCAAGGGAGGAGCAGAACACTAACCTCCGTCTCCCCGCATACCCTGCACGATCTCCTCGCCCTCTCCTCCTCCTCGCCTTCATTACAGCACGACTCCACGTCGCCGGCGGCGACGTCCTCCCTTCCTCCGCTCTCAATCGCCTGATCCAACGCGGCGCGGAGGCTCGCGGCGGCAACCTCGCCGTCGCGTGCAACGTGGAGCCAGATCTGGCCCTCAGCAGCGAGCTGCATCGCCCTGGCCTCGAGCTCGGCGGTTCGTCTCCGGGCGGCGTCGAGTTCGACGTCCTTCTCACGAAGCCGCACCTGCGCGTGGCGGAGAGCCGCCGAGAGGATGGCACCGCGGAGGGACTTGCTGTGGTGGTCGATCGCGGACCGGAGGGTATCGCAGTGTAGGTGGAGGAGGGCGTCGACGGCGTCATCGCGGGGGCGCTTGCGGGGAGTGGAGGGCCATAGGGGCTCGTCGAGGTGGAAGGAGTTGGGGTGGTGGGTGTGGACCGCCATTACCATTTGGAGTTTGGACAAAGGAAGGGGAGATGGAGGAGGGGTTTATATAGAGGTCGATTAAGGGGGGAACGGATTCAGTTGTGGTCCGTTTCTAGAGAGAGAGGGTGGGGGGGTAATGGGCGATCAGAGAGAGAGGACAAAAGAGGGGACACGAGGAAGGAGGTGGTGGGGTGGATGGGAAGTGGTAATTAATGGGGATTTCGATGCCTTCCTACATGGAGATTAAAGCATACGTGTCCGGATTTTTCACCGGGCGAGCAGAGGCCGTTCGATCGTGGTTCCGCGGTCAGGATTCCTCCGGTGAAAAAGTCTCTCGCGCAATCGAATAGCCGTGATTAGTAGGGGAAACGGTCGCCTCCTTCAGATTAACTGCCGTTAATTACCAATCTTTATATATGGTCCTAATGGTTTCTTTAACCTGTGATGTTCCCTGAAGTAAATAGTTTTTTTAGGGAAATATGTTAACCAAAGACATATAAGTACTTGCTTTAAATATTAACTAATTGATATATATCATTTAATTTTGTTCGACAATTACTCCCTCTTTATTTTTAAGTCATTTATAATCAATCAAAAATATTTTTATCTTATTTTATTTGGATGTTCTTGAGAATAACGAGGAATTTCAGAGGAATCCGAGGTCGATTATTAAAAAGAAAGCAATCTTTAGGGTGCATTTGGTACGTTATTTAGATCGGGTTAAACTGGCAGAAGGTAAACCATTTTTGTGTTTTGATGTTTGGATAGAGGATTAAATTAGGGGTGGGCTTTAAATTGGTATGTTGTGATATGATTGTATTGAAGTTTGGAAAAGTTAGTAGTTATTCTGATGTAGTTGTATTGAATTTTGAAAAAGTGAATAGAAGTTGAGTACTTTATAATTTTTATATGATATGATGGTATAATATATTATTTTTTGATTGAGTGGATGAAAAAGAATTGATTTATTTAATGTATTAAAAAAAGGAAATTTGGGGGCGCACCTTGGAGAGAGAATTGGTGGGTTAAAGAGGGTAAACTCCCCACACTACCCGAACGCCTCCTTAATGATTAAGGACTAAATGTACGGATGGATTCAAGTGTTATCGTGTTTTATTAATTTTTTAATTACAGATAGAGATATGGATACGTGTATTGATAGATATGAAAATTATGTTAGTATATCTTTAAAAATCGATATGGATATGCATCAAATACATAAGCAAATGTGCCACTGTTGAGTAACTTACATGTAAATTCTAACATAAAAACACATCCTTCTGAACTTTAACATTGAGTCTAAAAAAGAAAAGAAGCTTTTGATTCTTGTAGACATCTATAACATCTTTTAAGCAGGGGAGCCACCGACCTTGAATTACTTTTTCGTCAGCAAATTCCAATTTTACCCCCGTACATCTGACCATCGTTCCACTTTTATCCTTCATCTTTGGCAGAAATCCTAACCTCTTCTCCCTTTTGCCAGACGCTCCCCATTGTCGCCGCCTCGCAGCCCTACGCTCAGCGCTATGCCCTCTTTCTACCCCTCTGCGTCGTTCTCTGCCCGTATCACCTCCTGATCCCGATTACATGTACACACGTTTCCTCCTTCTCGATGAAACGCCGGCACCCTCTCAACCATCCCCACCGTGGTCATTTTGCAGCCCTACCCTCCACTGCTTCACTGTAACAACCCTTGATATATACCGTCAATTATTGCCATGGCGTCAGATCCATCCTCCATGGCATCTGACTCACGATCAATTAGCGACACGTGTTGATGAAATCGACGTTCCTAGATAGGCTAGATGAGATCCTCCGTCGGAGGAAGGTGGAGCTGTTGTTGTGTTCATTGAACGGAGGTACACGTGAGCTTTCGACCTCATCAATGCCCACCAGCTGAAGCGGTTCAATATCGGGGAGGATTACCACCTCTTTGATGGCCTCTTCGACCTCTCTCCCTGCGTTGATGCCACCCCCTACCCTATCCCCTTCCCCAGTCTCGGCCTCGACCACACCATCATCCTCCCATCTCATCGTCCGCTTTGACCCCTCATCCATCACTCCCTCCCGCAACTGCGTCCTCCTCACAAAATGATGGCAAACAACGATGGTTTCACTTTGATGTGGACAGTGATCATGACCATCAAAATCTCAGGGCCCAAACATTCACTCCATGCCTCCAAGCTTTAGGAATATGGGCAAGGCAACTCAACCAGTGAATGGAGAGGCTAATTTTAGAAGACGTGTTATCTGCTCCTCCGACATTGCATCTTGTGGACTGAGAGAATCTTACAACGATGGCAGCTACTAAGAAAGAAGATGCACATTCAGTGTAGATTGAACCCAGTGCATCTTCCCACCCCTCATGTTGATACTGCTTTTGAGAACGTGGGATGATCCGAGATGAGCAAATTTAAGAGGTTCCATTTGCTCTGCTCCTTCACCATAACCATCGTCTGCATGTGGAGGATCACGACACTTATCTAACGACAAGGTTGCTGGTGCTTGTCAGGAATTATCCATTGATCTTTATGTCTATGATGGTATCTCTTTTATGCAACACATTCCATCCTTTGGAGATGATCTATCAAGCAAGAATTTGGACGCCACTATCACCTGCCTTCCCTGCACTGGCCCAGTTATACCTTCACCAATACTAATATAATTCTCGATCATGTTTTATTTAATTCTTGCAGCAAGACCAATAGCTTGACACTGTAAGAATGGATCTGGTTGCTGCTTATGAAGGAAAATTAATTGATGCCCCTTTAATTTTTATTTTTTTAACAGCGCCCTTTCTAAAATATTGGCTAACTCATACGGATGTCATTTCGACTACGAAAGTTTTGTCTATTTTCATGTCTTCTATTCATATTATTTTTCATATTCGATACTTTTTAAAATCAAAGGAGATTACGTGTGACCTAATCTCTGTACTCATTGCAACTGGAAAGGTGGGGATTTTGACTATATTTATTGTTTAAATCGACGAAATATTTAATGGGAGGAACTAGATTGAAGTAGATTATAACTATTAGATTGAAGTGGATTACCAGGGAAACTTGCCGCTTGGTTCCTGATGGTACCTGTAGATGTTTACCAGCATTGACCTGTTAAATTGGATAAGCCTATAAGATGTGGTGGACTAAACATGGTATTTCGGATTGAGCCTGCAATTATTTTTTTCATCAAAAATATAGATTTAGCTTTCCCATAAATAATGTTGTCCCATTCGCTTTTATATGGCATTTGTTGTTTAATATTTTATTATACACAACATTAGATTTTTGTAAGAGTTGTGTTTTAGTAGGTATTCGTAAGATTGCCAGTTTGAGCATGAAAGAAACTGTTTATTTCCTTCTTCGGAAAATCATGAGAAAAATGTGTGAACTCAATGTACATGATTTGGTATTAGTTATTTAAAATTGCTATGTATAGTATTACATATTGTGAGGGTCGTTCTTATGAGCCAAAAACTCCGAAAGCATGAGAGCAGTACCTCTAGACCATTAGATTTTGAGTGGTTGAGATGGGATGTTGTTGTCAGTCAAAATCTAATGGTCCAGAGGCACTGCTCTTATGCTCTCGCAGTTTTTGACTCTCACAGGATCAACCCTCTACGTTGGGCATACGACATGTTGTCCTCCCAAGTCCCAACTCGGTAATAGGGTGTTTCTTCTTCTTTATATGACGTGCACATTATATGTCATTTTGTACGAAATGATCCTAAAAATTTCGTTAATGCACGCAATCAAAAACATTTTGTTATGAATGAATATATCGAGTTTTATAAGTGGAATAAGAACTCATCTTCAAGATAGTAAATTATTCATTGGTACTGGTTAAATTACATATATTTTACTATATTTTACATATGATTATGTATTTCTCACCCATGCAATCACGATCCAGTGTCTAGTTGCTTCTACGGTAAACTTTCAGCCTCAGGCAACAGGTAATGTGGATATGTGCGCAACATAACTTTAATGCCCAGATTCCAAAATAGGGAGAGAAGCTTTTCTTTTCGGGGGCACGAGGATAAGCTTTTTCAAGTCGTCCACCACTGGGTTCGATAGATGAGGACAATTTCTTTTTTGATAGGCACCTTCAACCCATTCCCGGATACCTTTTTTATTTCATCAGAGATTGCCAAAAGCACAATTAACCTCGTAAATCTAGTAGGTTAATTCTGTATCAAAAACGATGTCGATTTAGATGGATTGGGCGAAACTGGAGTGAAGGATGGGCTCGATGAGGAGGAGCAGAAGATGATGATGATGGTGATGGAGAAACCCTATTCTTGAAATTAGCATCCATTTGTTTGATAGTGAGACGTGTGGGAAGAGGAGGAAGATAGTGAGTCTCCTTGCAAGTGGTGACAGAGTCCTCCTCTTCCATTGGCTTTTTCTGATTCCAAGGAAACCATAACCCATCTTCTTCAACACGTCTCGCACATTTCTTTCCTACCTTCCAAGAAGAGGAGGAGAGAATTGGTGGCATGAAGGGAGATGTCGAGATGTGTGTTTGACTTTCTTCCAAGAATAAAACTGAGAGCATCACGGAATAGCATTGCATGTGTTTCCTGTTCTTAAGTCATGGAATTGGTGCTAGGTAAAGTAATGTAGGGTTGTGAAAGTTTGTGCAATCTAGTTGTCTTTTATATATGAATTAACTAGGTCTCTCCTTTGGAAGTTCTAAGAGTGAGTATCCAGATTTTGATGGAAGTAGAATGAATATCTTATTTCCTTTTCAAAGAGTATGGCCTCCTCTGGATATACATCTATGCGGACTCGTGGTCGTGGAGTCTTTGTTCAAACTGCCTTCATATGTCAGTTTGCTAGCATTGTGATTGTCAGAGTCATCGAGCTTAATTGTGGAGAAGATTGTGGTGATAATGATCTGGCTAAGCAATCACTCTATATATCTTGATTTGCTTAATTGGCGGTGGGGAAGATTGTAGGCACGACAATGAGAATGCCGGCCCATAATCTTTAATATTCCAAAAGTTGAATATGCTTGATTGGATCCGAAACGCATTAGAGTTAGGTTTTGGTGATCGATTTGTCAACCATGGGAGCTTAATTGATTGATCTGACCCAAAATAGCATTCTTGTTGTTGACTTTGAATCGAGATTTTGCGAGTGCTTATTCCATGATGATGTTACCCCTCATATAAATAAAGATAATTGTGTTCCTCCCATCAATGAAAAAGCTATTGAATTGACTGAGCAAACGGTCACAAAACGAATTTAAATACAAATTGCAGGCATGGGAGAGTAAAATAGAACATGAAACAGTGAGTTCCCAAGCAGTAGAAGGAGAATGTGACCTCTGACTGCATATCTGTTGGAGAATGAGCCCGCGATTCAAAAGTAGTGGCTTAATTAAGGAAACCCGTCGGTGCCCATGATTAAAATTTGATTTTCTCATGGGTTCTTTGCTCTATTTCATATCATATGCTTGTTTGATTACATCCATTAGAAGTCACTTTCAAGGCGTTTGATGTCAAGCTTTGGCACAGCTATCCTATATTTAAAATGTTTTTTTACAATAAAAGTTCTTGATGGTTTGAATATCTTCAAATGCAATTCTATCATGCCATAGAAACTCCTCCATTATTACATACTAGGATAGGATTCTTCTACAAGAGACATATCTCATCATCAATGATAGAGGATATAGGGATCAATAAACAAATACAAGATTTAGACTATGTTCGACACACAAAGAAGATCTATTGTGTAGGAAGAACGATCCGATAATCTCCTTCTAGTTGCAAGGTTTTGCCTCTAAATTCTTATATGTGCGAGATGGCTCTCAAAGAAAATGCAATTGCTAGATTCCAATATCTGTTGTCAAAATTTGCTCTAAATCGCGTATGATTTTCTTTGTTGTCTCAACTTCCCATGTATAGCATAGGGAGGATCCCTATGCACGATTTTAGATGTTTTGCTTCTTGTTGGTTCTCGCACCCTACTCAATTCATAATTGTGAGCGATCTTTTGCAAGAGAGTAACATGTTTCTTATTATGCCTTTGAGATAATTGACTTAAATTACTTAAAGCAAGGATACTACATGTTTCAAGGGGAATGCTACTATATATATGGAGTCATGCTCTTGATCTCTGTGTCTTGATATACAATCGTGGACGGGATCAAGGTCTAAATGCAATCATTTGAGATACATCCCTTGGTTGATTTACATGTTCAACATGTTCTTCATAGCTTTACTTTCCTTTTTAGGTCTCTAATGGCTTTCTATAAAAAAAAATGACATTGGACAAAATCATACCACAAGCATTTCTCTCTTCACCTTTTATCATGAAATTTGATCTTCCTTCAATCTTACTCATGTCTTCTAGTTGTTGGAGTGCTTACTTAGCACCTTCAAGTCTTTGCCTCTAATTTAGTTGCCCTTATTTTAGGCGAACTCTCGCTCCAATGGCCATTCATAATTCCAAAAGGTGGTTCTCCTATTAGTATTGGGTGATCTTGATCCAAAATATTTTAAGTGATATGATATTAAGTTATTATCTCTTCCTTTATTTTGTTTTTACTTATTCCTTATAATCCTTCACTCTTAAAGGCTCTTAAAGGCTTTGGTTTCCTTCTTCGTAAGAAATTGTGTTGTCTCCTCCTAGGGAAACTTATTTCTCCTTTTTAAGACTTATCTTTGTTTCTTTTCCGTTCCCCCTTCATGATTGATGTTCCTCCCCTACTATAGTGAATCATACTATCTCGTGTGTTTCTTCCTCGTGGAATGATGCATGTTTAAGTACAAAAAATGTATTAAAAAATAGACTAAGTATAACTTGGTATAAAACTTAATGTTATCACCACTAAAAGTATATTGTAATATGCAAATAATTATTGTACTTTATAATTTCTTGTTATAATTGGGTAAAGATAACATAATAGATCTATTTTTGAATTTGAAAGTTTTTAAAAATATAATTCAATATTAAAAGGTAAAATATGTAGCTGATTTCAAATCATAGAGCTTCTAGTATGAAGTAATTAGATGCATATGAATTGACAAGAGAGAGAACATTCATCATCAGATGAGAATGTATTTGAGAATAAATCAACCTCCAACTATTCAAATTAAGGTTCAAGAATAGAGATAGGAAGACATGCTCGTCAATCAATATCAAACAGATAATGATCAATGTTGAAGAAGGCAGAAGTGACCTCCTAGTGACTATTGATTTTCCCCTAAGATGGTTGGTAGGACCCTGGGCTAAGGGCTACTGCGACATACTCATTTTCAAGTCACCAGATCCTTCCATTAATGAATATGGATAGTAAACAACAACATTATTCAATATGTAACAACGAACACTAGGGAACTTATTACATTATGCAATAATGAAAGAAAAGTTGTAAATAAATTTCTATTAAAAAGCATTAAAGTTTGCATTATATACAAACTAACCCATAGGTAGTTATTGGCATGCACATTAAAGTTGTAAAGAAAAGTACTCGAATAACTACAAACAACCTCAAGAACTGAAGTGGTGACCACTCGTGATTAGTTGACTAGTGGCCATGTGAAGACTCACCCCCCATATATTGGATTTCTGTAGGCGACAGATGAGAAAATACTTTGTAACGAAGAAAAGAAAAGTAAACGCGTGGAGAGCGAAGCAGAGGGGGAAGAAGGTGTGAAACTTCATGTTTTTAACTCAATTATTAACTCATCGTATGTTTACTATAGGGATAAGCTATACTAAAATAATTCCACAAAATTCATGTGTAGTCCAAATGTGTCATATATTAGCTCATTGGATTGAACACATCAAAAATTAGGCGCCAAGATGGACTTTTTAGGATGTAATTTTGGACCATATCCTTCTTAAAAACTACTCAAATGCAATTAAGAATTATATATATACATCTTTGGGACACTCTCTCATTTGAGGTTGTAGACATCCTCCAATCTCCCATCACATCCTCCCCCTCATTAAAACATTATTGATGGTTTGTTGAAGCTCACTAGATATGTTAGGTCAAAGGGATTTTTGCATGGGAGTTTCTCCTACCTATGCTTTTGTGGTTCTAAGGATAGATGGAAACATGGATGAGGGTCTCCCATGCAAGGTATAATCTCCATCTTTCTATAGGCTTCATGAGTTTTTATATGAATATATACTTTATGTTAGGTTAGTCTAACCATGTATTGTCCATGAGCTCTTGACTCTTACCTAATGGAAGGAGTCCTCGCTTGAGTTTGGTTTATTTTGGAGTTTTGGAGTCCATGTGTTACGACCCATCTTGTTAATCGTTATGAGCACAACAATTTCCAATATCTTATCATCTTGAACTTCTATTAACATGTCGAAGAAAAATTCTCTAGCAATTCCTATATAATATGAGCTTTCCCAAACACCATTTGTAACGTCCCGGGCTTAGGTCCCCGGTCTGTTATCGAGGAAAACTGGCCATGACAACTTGTTGGGTTCGAGTCCAAATGGACCCGTTGGCAACCACCCAAAATGCTTAAGCCCAAGTTGTGAAGTAGTAATCCCCATCACTTATAAACCACACCCATACTTCGTGAGTTTTAGGTATGGCACTATGTTTGGGGTTGGGGTGTTACAACCTCCCCCGCTTATATTCGCAACGTCCTCCTTGCGACATGGCTCATCACTTATTCCCAGTGATAGTGGCGGATGCATGCTCCGGGTAGTCATTTCCTCCAACCTCTTGTAGGGGCGACTCCACCTCTCGGGTAGTCTTTTCCACTATCAGAGGGAAATTGGCTCTGATACCATTTGTAACGTCCCGGGCTTAGGTCCCCGGTCCGTTATCGAGGAAAACCAGCCCTGACAACTTGTTGGGTTCAGGCCCAAATGGACCCGTTAGCAACCACCCAAAATGCTTAAGCCCAAGTTGTCAAGTAGTAATCCCCATCACTTATAAACCACACCCATACTTCATGAGTTTTAGGTATGGCACTATGTTTGGGGTTGGGGTGTTACACCATCCAAAACCTAAAACATATATCATGTATTCATAGAATCACCATCTGTGATTTCCATATATTTCAATGTCAAGTGATTTGAGCCAATAATCCTTATCCAAACACAACTGGCATGTCCAGTTATATTTCTTTATACAAAAGATCACTACTGCCATATATAAAGATACAACATCTTCCTATTCACAAAATTTCTGACTTTATATATCACAAGAAATTTTTCCTGTAGTGCAGAAATTCCCACTAAAAGATCTAAAATATGCCGTAAGATGACAACCTCCATCTAGTGGTGTGATTCATTCTATCTCCTAAAATTCTTTGCTCAGTTATGTCTGCAGACAATATAATAACAAAGAGATGAGTCTAAATTTACTGAGTGTGGATCGCAATCATTATGGAATAAAATATTATACTAATTATGAATTCACTTTGCACAAAGGAATAACACATTTAGTATCAAGATAACATAATGTTGGAGGTGTGATCATTGAATATTTAAACTCCATAGAGCATTGAACTTACCATTTTCTAGAACTTATCAGAAGATGAACAAGTGATGTCACATTGAGGAATGAAATTAAGAAGATGAAATCGTGTGACCCAATATTCTAATTGCGTTTTGGTCGTATGTAGCAAACTCTTTCATTTTTTGAAACAATCACGAATTACTATATTCTTGCAAAAATATAAAGTGCAGAAGCATTCACAGCTTAGTTGAGATAATTAAAGATATAACATTAAGTGCCCATTTTGTTGGGGGTTACCCCCACTTTGGGTGGGTTACCTTTCAAAATCTATATTCCTAATTGACTGGTGGGGTCCACTATCTTTTCATATATATATATATATATATATAGGGCTTATCCAATGCGCACAGGGCCCATTTGAGTTGTGGTGAGCACCAAACATGGGCTCGCCACGTGTATTTCCATTTGAATGTTGCCTATTTCGAAGGAGCACAATTTTAGCAGGATATTAATTAGTTTGAGCCTTTTATATTTCCAGTTATATCGAGTCCTTAAAAAAAGGAAGACGGTTTTGGAAAGATAAATGCAAATCATTAATTTCGTACCGAAGAAATAATCGTTGTCAATTTTATCAGTAATGTGTATATTATACTCAAGTAATTATGTGTTGCAAGATCAGTAATACTGAAACAGTTGTCAGTATTTTACATCTGTAATATTACATTGTAAGGATATCAGTAATTCATTCATATTACTCAAGTAATACATATTCAGTTATCAAGTAATTAATATTTTGAGATCAGTAATTAAGTATGTAAACTACTAATGTCCATACAATGATTACTGATTACATATATCCATTTTACTGAACTCGTTATGATTGTTACTAATGTTATAGTTACTAAATGCAGTGTTACTGACGCACCTCTTATTTACTTGTATAATCTTTTAAATTACTTTTAATGCATATGAAAATTACCGATCAGTTGTTATGGTTTTACTAATGTCATAACAACTACTTACTTGCCCAGTGTGTATATATTACTGAATTTTGAACCATATAATAAAATGAATGTAAATTACTGACCATTGTTTGGGTATTACTAATCTCGCAACAACCATTTACTGTACTATTGTATATGTGTTACTGGTTACATTTCTTTGTTTGTTGTTACTTGATTTTATATCATTCTTATGGAATCTGATTTGAAGACAACATTCTAAATATAATTGATTCAGTAAGAATGATAGAAGGACAAGTAACACTTAACAAAATGCCTGTAACATAGGCAAATGACATCAGTAACTTTGTATAAATAAATATGTAAATAACTTTTACGTTTGTCTCAGTAACTTTCACGTTTGTCTCAATAACTTTCACGTGTGTCTTAGTAAAAATACACATATGTCTCCTGATTCAAATCCAATTGCATGTCATTCCTCGTTGTTTCTTCTGATATGATGCTCTCATGATCCAATGTTTCATTTTTTATTTTTTCATCCACGAATGATGTTGCGAGTTGTAAAACATCAGAGGTATTCGGGCATCTGATATACCTGAAATAAAAATGAATTAGTAAACTAGTAGTTGGAAATTGTAAGAACTAAAGAGGGAGCAGTAACAATTATGAAGGCAGTAGTAAAATTAAAATATCATCTCAGTAAACAATGTAAATACATTAGTAACTCAGTATATTTTTAAAAGAATGCATGAAAAGTAACAATTGTGTTGGCGATAGTAATATAAAATATCTTATAAGTAAATTAAGTAAATACATTAGTAATTCAGTATAAAAGATTTAGTAAGAATGGCAAACTGACAAGTAATACGCAGTATTTTCTTAAGATACATAAGTAGCTAGTGAATAAAAATGAATCAGTAAGAATAATATATAGAAAAGTAATTCATGCCATATTATCAGTAACTTTGACAAATACCTTAAGTAATTTAATATCATTTTTTTTAATAATCTGACTCGGTAACATAACGTGATATAAGTAATTTTTCGTGATTCAAAAGTAAATAAATTGAACATGATCCTTCTGAAGTAGTGTTTTCATGATCCAAATCTCCTTCTCATATGATATTCTGACGATCCAATTCCAACCAAGAATCAACATTCACCATTGCTTCTAAGATATCATGATTCAAATACAATCGCAAATAATCAATCACATTAAAAACTGAAATCAAAAACTCGAAAAACGATGAGATTCTACCAATAACGTGAAATAAACGTTTAATCTTCAAAAACGAAACCTTACATTGGACAAATCGATCGTCTCAGTTTACAATATCAATCTCCTCACGCTGTAAATCGCCAGATCAATCCCTTCCCTTGTCGTTGCAATACAATATGTTTCTTTAAGTGCGTGCTATTTTTAGACTTCCTTATAATTTCCAATTTAGTTTTCTTCCCATTATGATTACGGTTCCTACTATTTAGGGATTGAAAATATCTCCTTAAAAAAGGCAATACACGTATAAAACTATGATGGTTGGATTAAGATCAAAGGGCTGAAAAGAGGGGCTCACCGAAACTCAAATGGGCCCTGTGCGCATTGGATAAATTTCCTATATATATATATATATATATATATATATGGGGTTAAGGAGCCTCCAACGGGGAGTGTAGGGAACTCTCTCCAACCGGGTCCTTCATCGTCCGATTCAAGCGTAATCAACGGTAACGCCGCACTCCCCCTCCCCCTTCCCCCGCTAAATTTTCCCTGTTGCCGAACGTCGCCCCCGATCGCTTTGCACCCCCCTCCCCCGCTCTGGAAATTTCTTCGGTTACCTCTCTGGCTCCCACCGTCGCGGTGATAACACCTCGGCAACGTTGCTGCACGTCGACCTCCCCCACCGTGCCACCTTCGGGTAAACGCCCCTTCTAATCTCAACGCCTTCCTCTTTGAACGTCTTCTGTCGTGCTCTGCCGCCCACGCATCCTCTATTGAGCGAGCCCTAAGGTCGCAGTCCCGAGCACGCATGAGTCCCATCCCCTCTCCGTCTCTTTATCTACCAAGGGTGTACCCAACCATCCCAAGTCCTCGAAGGCCATATCGCCCAGCCCCGAACCTGAGCTCCGTCGCTTCCAGTGTCGGATCGCCCAGATCCGTCGTTCGATCAAAAGCTCCCAATTGCCCGATCAAAACCGTCGCATCGCACAGCTCTATCGCCTCCAGTGCCAAATGTCACCCCCGTTTCCTTGTGCTTCTCCATTTGCGACGAGACGACCTTCGGTTGCTGCGCAAGCACCATCCTCTCCGTCCCTCATGTTCCACCGCTTAGAAGAATCGATTAGCTATAGTTCTCTGTTGTGTTCTAATTGGCCTTTTATTTGCTCCCTCTCCCTTCGGCTTCTGCATACTTCCATATATTTTATCCGACAATTTCTGGTATGGAAGTATGCAGAAGCCGAAGGGAGAGGGAGCAAATAAAAGGCCAATTAGAACACAACAGAGAACTATAGCTAATCGATTCTTCTAAGCGGTGGAACATGAGGGACGGAGAGGATGGTGCTTGCGCAGCAACCGAAGGTCGTCTCGTCGCAAATGGAGAAGCACAAGGAAACGGGGGTGACATTTGGCACTGGAGGCGATAGAGCTGTGCGATGCGATGGTTTTGATCGGGCAATTGGGAGCTTTTGATCGAACGACGGATCTGGGCGATCCGACACTGGAAGCGACGGAGCTCAGGTTCGGGGCTGGGCGATATGGCCTTCGAGGACTTGGGATGGTTGGGTGCACCCTTGGTAGATAAAGAGACGGAGAGGGGATGGGACTCATGCGTGCTCGGGACTGCGACCTTAGGGCTCGCTCAATAGAGGATGCGTGGGCGGCAGAGCACGACGGAAGACGTTCAAAGAGGAAGGCGTTGAGATTAGAAGGGGCGTTTACCCGAAGGTGGCACGGTGGGGGAGGTCGACGTGCAGCAACGTTGCCGAGGTGTTATCACCGCGACGGTGGGAGCCAGAGAGGTAACCGAAGAAATTTCCAGAGCGGGGGAGGGGGGTGCAAAGCGATCGGGGGCGACGTTCGGCAACAGGGAAAATTTAGCGGGGGAAGGGGGAGGGGGAGTGCGGCGTTACCGTTGATTACGCTTGAATCGGACGATGAAGGACCCGATTGGAGAGAGTTCCCTACACTCCCCGTTGGAGGCTCCTTAACCCCTATATATATATAGAGAGAGAGAGAGAGCGGGGGGGCTTATCTAGAGAGCACTGTGCACATTTTAGACTAAATGAGCCTATGATTAGAATCGTTAGATCCTAATCGTATGGTTCAGAATTTAATAATAGACAAAGCCAAAATAGAAAATTGATAACAGCTCGCGCGAAATCCTCGGAGTTTAGTTTCCTTCCTTGAAGAGTAATTAACGTATGTTTAATACCAAAAATGTCAATCGAGGCTTCTTTCTTGGCGATTCACGGACGACCATCTTAGAAACCCTACTTCTTCTTTGAGAGCGATATTGTGTTGGAGTTCATCGACGATATACGTAAGTTTTATTGTTTTTTAAATTTAGCTCAATTTGTTCTAATCTACTACAAACGATATATTACACAATCGCAAACATTTCAATCTCAGATTAAAGATGATGTTAATCTTTGCTAAAGATGTATTTTCGATCTCAGAATTATCGCTAATACGTCTTAATATTCTTGCTTTAAGACTTTAATTCATATTCTTTTGCGCATTTGTTGTTCTACAACACAAAGTATTACTAAACGTTTCACTTTTGATTCTTAAGAAATTTACTTTTGGTTAGTAATGTTACTAATGTAATTTCATATTCTGACAATACCATTCGTATATATTTTAGTTACTTAACATCTTCTATAATATTACGAATCGCGGCTATAAGTTTTACTTTTAAAAGATTGTGTTACTTGTTCATGTTAAAGTGTTACTGGTTTATTTCAACAAAATTACAGAAGCTTTGGTCTATAGTTACTAATGTCTGATAAAAAGTTACCAATGTTTGTATATGTTACTAATGTCTGATATAAAGTTACCAATGTTTGTATATATTACTAATGTCTGATTTTAAATTACCGAAGCTTTGTTCTTTAGTTACTAATGTTTGATATAAAGTTACCAAACTTTGTATATGTTTGTATATGTTACTAATGTCTGATATAAAATTACCGAAGCATTGATATATAGATACTAATGTCTGATATAAAGTTAACAATGATATACATGTTGTCAAAAGAATTACTGGTATATGTTAAATTGTTACTATTTTATATATACCAAGTTACTGATACTTGAGTCTATACTTACTAACGTTTCATATTTAATAAACAATGAAATTTGTATATGTTACTAATGTCTGATATAAAGTTATCGAAGGTTTTATCTATAGTTACTAATGTCTAATATAAAGTTACCAAACTTTGTATATGTTTGTATATGTTACTAATATCTGATATAAAATTACCGAAGCCTTGGTCTATAGTTACTAATGTCTGATATAAAGTTACCAAAGATATACATGTTGCCAAAAGAATTGCGATAAATATAAGTTACTGATAACCATTGCAAAATTACATATCGTAGGTATTACTCTTACCAATGCTTGTAATAAAATTACTGTTGAGTATAATATTATTACTTCTTTTATATTGTAGTTATATCAAATAAAATTTCATATTAACGATGTTACCAACGGAAGGGTTTATTTCTTTTAGGTCATACTTTTTTTTCAAGTTTGCTCTTGGAGTAGTCGCTCGTTTGGAGGTGGCGGAAACACTTCTTCTTTCGTCCTTGTTGAAGGTCGACAAGGGTGAATAGCCATCTGAGTTTTGGAGAAGAAACCTTTAATCGGTATGAAATCTTGTATGAATTACTCGTTTGCAAACTATATTACAATTCGTTGATCAATATGTGTATGTGCTTATAGAGCGATATCTGCGTTTCGCTAGGGTTACCAATTATGGTTTTCATTTCTTTTTACACAAATCACGGTAGCAATATTGAATATTTGCGACATGCATGATACATCTTTGAGTATTACAACTCTTTACCTATCCATCAAAGTCATTTATACTACTACAATTACCCTATCATTTAGAAAACCTATTACTTATGTTACAGTAACAAGTTACTAATAAATAAAAAATTCTTACTGATTGTATCATGGATGTTACAAACGCATGTGTATTATCATTTTACATAAGATATTGTGGCAAAGATTACTGATCCAATATTTCTTTATTTTTTTATCAATAGATATCTTCAAAATGGAGGAATCAAAAGGTTATCAGGTATCATACAAGAGGAGAAAGCAGGACATTGTGACACCTCCAGCAAAAGAAAGCCCACTTGGTACAAAATATGTACATTTATACCATTTTTAGTCTTTAAAATGCGAAATAACTATAACTTTGGATATAGGCATTGGCAATGAGGGTGAGAAAGCTACTGATCAAACCAAATGTAAGTTATTCTATTATGTTCTGTTATATCATCATTATTTGATAATTTACAGTATACCATGTATTAAATGTTTGGACAATGCAGTAACTCAAGAAAATCAATTAAATGTGAAGGAAGTTGCAAAGATAGATACAAAAAAATTCAAATTTTGCATGGAAACTGTTTCAGGTAAATGTTTATGGAATTGATAAATTATCAATTTTAAATTAGTCAATAAAAATTAACTGAAAATTATATAAATTTCTTGCAGCACGATATTGTGTGCAGCACCGTTGCTACATTAAACAATTCGTGACATATCTCGGAAACAATAAATTGACTGGAAGGTACAGGGAGTTGATAGAAAGATCTGCCTTTTCAAGGATTGTCTCCATCACAAAACTTGATATCAATTATCAAGTATTGGATTTTATTATTCAGAAATATCA
The DNA here is from genome assembly GCA_037367405.1 of Ottelia alismoides. NCBI lineage: Eukaryota > Viridiplantae > Streptophyta > Magnoliopsida > Alismatales > Hydrocharitaceae > Ottelia > Ottelia alismoides. The sequence goes on along the minus strand of JAZKJV010007608.1, from coordinate 109,987 downwards.
AGGAAATCGAGTTTTTAGATTTGGGAAGAAAGAGGTAACCTTCACTGACAATGACGTAGGATTAATATTGGGATTATCGACATCCGGATTCCCAATTCACCTAAGGGGGTTTTCTTTTGAATGGCCTAGTTCCTTAGAGGATCTGATTTTCATTTCAAACATGTCGCTTAATCGTCACAATATTTGTGATATTCTAGATTCATTACGTAACCTCGAAGATGACCATTCTGTGAGAATGTACATTACATGCATAATTTCTTTGATGTTATGTACTTTCTTGTTTCCGGAGACCAACTTTTGCTTCCCAAGAGTTTTATTGAACTACATAGACTCAATTGAAGACACTTGTTTCTTCAATTGGTCTAATGCGGTTGGTAACATGATAATGAACCGCATGGACGATATAGTTGAGAAAATCAAGATTCGGACAAGTATGGATGGTCAATGCACTGTGGGATACCTCACTGGATGTGCTGCATGTCTATATGTAAATATATATAAGTTTTGATATTGTTAAGTTCTTCTATTTAATTATAATTCATAATAAATTTACCTTTCTATTTCAGACATGGGCGCTAGAACATCTCATTCCGTTGCAAGCATTGAATCAAAACTTGCTACCGAGGATACGGAAATGGGCAACTCCATTCAAAGTTTCAATAGATCAATTCTTATGCTTGGATGAAGACCAGGTAACATTTAAAATTACGAAGTATAAATTACTAGCAAGTAATTCTTCTATGTCATGCATTAATTCTTTCAGTTTAACCTTTTGATAAAAATGATATAATTTCATGTTAAAGGATTACTTATTTGATTTAACAAAATTACCAATGCTTGGTCTATTGTTATTAATGTCTGATTTAAATTTACCAATACTTTTGTTAGTTGTCATCCACTGAAATATTACCAATAGAGCTGAATAAGTTTAACCTTTTGCCGATACTGTTAATTGTTCATGATAAAGACTTACTGATTTTGTTCAACAAAATTACCAATTTTTGGGTCAATAGTTACTAATGTCTGAGATAAGGTTACCAATGCTTGTGTTACTAATGTCTGAGATAAGGTTACCAATGCTTGTGTTTCTAAATAAAGATTTTGTTCAACAAAATTACTAATGATTGGGTCTATACTTACTAATGTCTGATATAAGATTACCAATATGTTACTTATCATCCACTATAATGTTACGAATAGGGCTAAATAAATTTAACCTTTTGCCGATAGTGTTACTTGTTCATGTTAAATGGTTACTTATTTAGTTCAATGAAATTACAAATGCTTGGGTCTATAGTTACTAATGTATGGGATAATGATACCAATGCTTGTGTTACCGGACCTCCATCCATTCTTAGATTTTCAAGTTACCAAATGTTAAATGTTACTCTTAGAATTCTCAGTATTACTTACAGAAGTGGTATATGTTACTGATAGTCTTTTATATTTTGTTCAACGAAATATTAAATGTTACAGTTAGACTTCTCAATTGTAATTAAATTCTGTTGAAGATATTAATTTTGCTTTACAGTTGTAATAACTATTTTACTGAATGAAATTATTTTTCCGTTATAGATTGTGGTTCATTTGGATTATGATGAAAAAGAAATATTTAAGGTTAATGCAAACGAATTTATTTTTGATTATGAAACCTTCATCAACGAGGGTTTCATTTCAAATGCATACGCCTTGTGTGTTGTATCTCCACATACAAAAAGACTTGAAGACGATTCAACAACGTCAATCTTGAAGAGCGATCAAATACAGAAAAGTGGAGAATGTAGTTGTGAAATACATGAGAAGAGAATAAGAGAGTTGGAGGATATCATTTCACAACTACCAACCTTAAAGGAATTTCAAAGAATAAAAAATGAACATGATATTTCAATCAAGGAGAATTAGAAGCTTAGGATCGAAATATCAGTTCTAAAGCAATGGTTTGAGGATTTCTTTGCAAAATCAATTGCTTCAAACAAGAAAGAGGAGCATGAACATGTAAATGATCAAATTGAGGATAAAGGCAACCTAGAAGCAAAGAATGATTCACCTTCATTTGATCTCGGATTTGAGAAGGATTTACAAGAACAGGAGAGGGACACAATAAAAGGAACTAAAAGACGAAGAGGAAGGAAATGCATTACTCCCGGTAGTTTATCAAAAAGAGTAAAATCTAGAAGAGCACAAATGGGAGATGCAAATGAAACAAAGAGCCCGGTCAAGAAAAAAATTCAAAAAAAAAGAGGAAAACTTGTGAAAAAACAAAGCGACGAAGTGTTTCAAGTGGAAGATGATGATCAAATTAGGAAGTTAGAAGATAACCATGATATGGCATTGGAGGTATGAAACTTATAAATATTTATTAGGATTTATGAAACATATGTTCAAATTTCTTATAAATAATTTATCTGTAGGTTTTTAATGTGACACGCATTAACTATGCCAGATATAATTTGATTTCTGAAGCTGATAGAAGTATCATTCATGAATTCTTAAAGGATCCGGTTACCAAGTAAGTTTTTTGTACAAGATTATAAGTAATCTTTAATATTACTAATTTCAATAAACTTATAGTGTTGTTTCTTAATTAACAAATTAATTTTTTGCCAGTATTAGAGCGACTTTCCACAGTTTAGGTGATAACTTTTGCATAGGAAGGCACATCGAAGACCTATTGTACAACATGATGGTGATAGATGTGATTTTGGACATGTACATGGATGTCCTATACAATACTCATCGAGTGAATGAATTGAATTCTCCTTACATCTTTGCAAGCATTGCTCAAATGGTAATATTGCATTTCTTTCAAGTATACAATTATTAATAATATCATAAATGATATTAGAGACCTGTATATGAACAATGTATATGTATTAGCTTATTTAATTTAGAAGAAATTAACTTTTTAGTACAATGCAACAACTATTCCAGAAGACGGTGAATGAAGCGTCTGTAGAAGATTATGAACCTTTAAACAATTTATTCACATGCACAAAGACCATGTTCGTGCACATAAAGAAGGTTTTTTGTGTAATTCATACTGCAAATCATTGGCATCTTCTGGTTTCGGACTTCGAAGCGAAAAAAATCATTTCATACAATTCATTGACGGGAATGAAAAAACACTAGTTGGATGTAAAGAAATGGGTAACACTCTTAACTGAAATCAATAATTATAAAAGTGTTTGAATGAAATACAATTTTAATTACTACATTCTTTATTTTTTTGAAGGTTGATTGACTTGTCGAATACTTCATTCTTTACACCGACGAACGTCTTGAGAAATGGCCTGTGGTTATGGCAAAAGAAATCCCAAAGGAAACAAGTGATTCGATAGACTGTGGTGTTTTTGTGATAAAGTATATGGAGTACATTTGCCAAGGACCGGAGCCAACGTTTAACATTGAAGATATACCAAGATTCCGTGCGGAGATTGCTTCTATACTGCTAAAGTGCGGGGAAAAGAAATGAAGAAATAGACTATTCGATTTTATTGTTCATAAATTTTTTACATGTAAGAAATGGGATGTGTGTACTTAGGAAAAAACAAACATTACTTTGTGTAATTACTGACAATGAATATATTATGTTTCCTGACATTAGATATGACTTGCTTGAGATTGTTCTATTGATCTATTCATACTCAATGATTCTTCTTCATGATCTTCCAGTAATTATATCTTTTACAAATTAACATTTGCCAGTACAGGAATTACTTCCCTTTCAGGAATTAATTACTAAAGATTTTGCTTAAATTAACAAACTACAAATGATACTTATCGAAATGGTAGGTGTTACTGGATATCCAATCATTCTTTAATTTTCTAGTCAACATTCTTAAAGAATCATGCTACTAGTATATCACTGAATGTTATAAATCTTACTTAACGAAATTGTATATATTACTGATATGCTTCTCCACATTACTAGACTTTATTACTAAATTTAAAAGTCTATCACTCAATGTTAATGGTAATGTTCAAGTTACCATTCGTAAGTAATGAAATTAATAGTCTATTACTCAATGTTACTTAACGAAATGGTAATCGTTCTTTAATTTTCAATTTAACATTCGTAAAGAACCTAATTACTAGTCTATCACTTAATGTTACAAATGTTATTAGACGAAATGGTAAATGTTACTGATATACTTGTCCATATTACTGGTCTTTACTAATAAAAATACTACTTTATCACTCAATGTTACTGATCATTTACAAGTTACCAACTGTCACTCAATGTTACATGTGTTACTTAACGAAAGGTAAATGTTACTGATATACTTCTCTATATTACTGGTCTTTACTATTAAAAATACTAGTCCATCACTCAATGTTACTGGTCACTTTCAAGTTATCAACCGTCACTCAATGTTACATGTGTTACTTAACGAAATGTTACATGCGTTACTTAACGAAATGTTATATGTTATTGATAAATTTCAACATATTAGTAAAATTAATAGTCTATCACTCAATGTTACATGTGTTACTTAACGAAATGGTATATGTTACTGATAAACTTCAACATAATACTTAAAGAAATCGTAAATGTTACTAATAGACTACTCAATACTACCAGAAATCTAATGGATATATTAATTTCTAAAGGTTGTGGTTATGAGTTACTGATATTGTTATATTACTATATTAATAATTGAACCATTGAATTATATCTGTACTGGACATCCATTGATTCATTCATTTTTAGTTTACAAATCGCAACTAACGAAATTACGAGTACTTTACTCTATTATTACAAAACGTATTTCTTACTTTTACAACTTACCACTGTTATTAAACGAAGTGGTATACGTTACTGAAGAAAGTATCAATATTACTTTTGAAAGTTTTACAAAATACCATAACATTGTTACATGTCTATCACTCAATGTTACTAGTCTTTACTATTGAAATTACTCGTCTATCACTCAATGTTACTGGTCATTTTCAAGATACCAACCGTAGATAATAAACTTAATAGTCTATCAGTCAATGTTACATGAGTTGCTTAACGAATTGGTATATGTTACTGATAAACTTTTACATATTACTTAACGAAATTGTAAATTATACTAATAGACTTCTCAGTATTAATAGAAATCTAAAGAATATATATAATTTGAAAGGATGTGGTCATGAGTTGCTTGAGATTGTAACATTGCTCTATTAATCATTGAACCATTGAATGCTACTCCTACTTCAGTCAATTATCACAAAATGATTTGATTACTTTTGCAACTTACCATTATTACTAAACAAAATGGTAAATTTTACTGAAAGAACTCACATTACATATAAGTTAACAATGGGAGGTATTTGAAATAATGGTTTTTCTCTCAACTATTACGAACCGTAATGCTTACTTTTACAAGCTAACAATGTTAACCAACGAATTGATATGTGTTACCAAGCATATGTAGTGTAATTACTATTCTAATATAACAAAGAAGTATTACATTTACAACCTACCAAATTTACCAATCATAAGACAGGAATTACTAAGATTATTGCAAGTAATCATTTACATCTTACAAAAGTATAAATTTCTACTGTCAAAGTACATAACATATGTATGCTCAGAATTATAAAATTGATTACATAAATTATATAAAAATAATTCTTCTGAACAATGAATTATATCGATAACATCTTGAACCCTTAATCTCTTCCAGATGCTTAATAGTCGTCTCCTATATCTCAGAAATATCATCTGCAGAGAAGAAGTATAGGTATAAGGATATTAATAAGAAAACTAATTATGTTCACATAAATGAATAAATGAATGGTAAATTTGCTTAATGAATCTTACTTTTACAGTATGTAGTATGAATAGAAACCATCTCTCTTACACCATAATATATCTGCATATATATATGGATCTGTTACAAAAAACGCAGTTATATTAGATATGTTATAATGCAATATAAAAAACAAACCATTGATAATAATGAAGTGAAGTACCTCTATTGCTTTGCATCAGACTTGGTAGGACAATTTCGTGAATCATGTCCAGCATTTACTTTATTACATAATTTGCATTGTCTACGCTTAGCAGCAGCTTCTTCACCAATAGTTTTCAATCTATTTGTGCTTCCCTTTGGTCTTCCACTTCTTCCTGAACCTTTAGGTCTTGCTACGTTGGGATTCTTCACATTGCTAACTGACTTGTCCAATGTTGCTATTGTGTCATCAAGCTCTTCAACAGTAACACTAGAACTTTTGCTTTTAACAACTTTGACTGCCCTTGTTGCATCTATAAGTACTTTCTTAATGTAATCAAATACTTCTTGGTTACCATCGGCTTCACTAATGAGTTCATTGGACAGCACACGTAATTGACAAGAGTCACCTTCTATTGTCCTCTTTCTATATAAAGGATAATAGCCATTAACCTTGATATCTTTCTTCCATCTTTTCAATAAAAGAGAAGAATCAGCATCTAACACATCTTTATGCTTTAACACACTGATGATGTGTCTACATGGAATACCCATCGATTCCATTTTCATACAATTACAATGGAATTTATTATTGTAAGCATGAAAAGAAACTCTGTTATATCTTTCAATATTGCCAATGGGATACACCCTGTATTCTGTAAGGTCATCATACATTCGAAGTGGAATAACATTCAATTTAATTCCCTCCTTAAGCTCATTTTTAACAATGTAAAACATTGTCTTTGTATAATGCATAGCAAATTGCTTTTCAATACTCCACTGCGTATCCAACTTCGGCTTTTTATTTTCGGAATCATTGTCCATCATGTTGACCTGCTCCCTCATTCTCTCAACAGCAATTTGGAATCTTGTCATGAACTCGTAAAGACTGTTCAACTGATTGACATTGTTGGATAAAAAAGAATTCATGCTCTCACTCCTCTGAGTTGTATTCATGTCGGCGAAAAAGACGCTTCTCATATATATAGGAACACACTTTCTCCTAATACGATACATTACGTTTATCCATTTATTATTTTCTAAATCACATTCTGTCACTATTCTGCCCCACTCAGTTTCAAAATGTTCTTCAGTTTCTGCACCCCATATAATCTTATTCAAAGCAGGGATTGCTACATCAGCTTTTTTCGTTAAACCAATCCTCTTCTTCATGTTGGCTGTAACATGCCAACCACAGTATCTATGCTTTGTAGTCGGAAAGACTTCCCTTATAGTCGCATTAATCGATAGGCACTGATCAATAATTATAGACTTGGGAGCAACCTTAAGAGCAGCTAGAAAATTTTGGAACAACCATACAAACGACTCTTTTGACTCATTAATTAAAAATGCATTGCAGAAGAAAACAGTCTTGTTGTGATTATTCACGCCACAAAAGAAAGTAAAAATTAGCTTGTACTTGTTGGTATCATAAGTGGTATCAAATATAACTGCATCGCCAAACAATTTGTAATCTTCTATAGAATAAGAGTCTATCCACATGCAATGTGTTAAGGATGAATCATCGTCTTTCTTGTACAAGTAGAAAAAATCAGGTGTTAAACTCTTACAATACTCAAGATGTTTCAAAAGCATAACCGCATCATGACCATCTGTTTTTTTCTTTATATCCCTCTTCAAATTATAAATATCCCTTGCTATAGAGCCAACACGTTCAAAAGGACCGCCTTGCTTGCCCAAAAAAGGTATTTGTTTTGATGTAGGAATGTTAACCTCTGTCATGGAATGTAACAAATTCTTTGTGGCCTTAGTAATCCTCCTATTGGGTCTTAGATACTTCTTTTTGATAGGAGAAACAAGTTTATGATTATGTTCCTTAACAAAAGAAACCACATCCCACTGATTTGAGATTGGATTTAACTTCACGGAAAACTTTGCTTTACAACCACAACAACTTATTCCACATCTTCTTCCCTCACTATCTATTCCTTCTGATTGAGCTTCTTCATCAACCGCAATCAAACTTGAAGATATCTTTCTTTTTTTAGGAATTGGAACATAATGTCCTTCCTTCCAGCAAACAAATTTTTTGAAAGTAATATTCTTGACTTTACTTTTCCTATCATAAGAGTACTTCGTGCTGCTCTTTCGAACATTAAATCCAATTTCAGTGGCATACTTTTCATAAAACAGTTCACAATCCTTAAGAGTTGCGAATGAAATACCCTCTCGAGGAATAATAGAAGGATCTATAGATGATATAGGTGTTTCTTCGTCCATTAATCCTTTAGAGCATTCAAATTCTTCAAAATCTACAGATATTGAAATAAATATTCTTATTCAAACAATAATTCAAATATACAACAATCAAATTGCATTAAATAAAGATATTAACATCATCCCAACTATATATATATATATTACTGATAAATATATATAATATTACTTGTTATTTATTTAATTTGCTAAATTAGCTATTCAATACATGAGAATTACTAAAACTCATAATATATATTACTTATCATAATGGAATAGATAATGGTTTAATATACCATCGTTACTGATTTCCTAAATTCCCTATTCGATGCTACAGAATCAGTAAAATTTATAATACATATTGCTAATCATTATGGGAGAGTTTATGTTTGTATATGTTACTAATTTCTGATATAAATTTACCGAAGCTTTGGAATATAGTTACTAATGTCTGATATATAGTTAACAATGTTATACATGTTGCCAAAAGAGTTACTTGTATATGTTAAAGGGTTACTATTTTATATATACAAAGTTACTAATGCTTGAGTCTATACTTTCTAAAGTTTCAGATAGAATAATTAATGAAATTTGTCGATTAAACAATGTTTATTCTTCAAATGTTTAATGTTTGAATATAATATTACTGAAGTTTCATTATAGGAGAGTTTATGTTTGTATATGTTACTAATTTGTAATATAAATTTACCGAAGCTTTGGTATATAGTTACTAATGTCTGATATAAAGTTACCAAAGTTATACATGTTGCCAAAAGAGTTACTTGTATATGTTAAAGGGTTACTATTTTATATATACAAAGTTATTAATGCTTGAGTCTATACTTTCTAAAGTTTCAGATAGAATAACTAATGAAATTTGTCGATTAAACAATATTTATTCTTCAAGATCTTAATGTTTGAATGTATACTTACTGAAGTTTCATTATAGAAGAGTTTATGTTTGTATATGTTACTAATGTCTAATATAAAATTACAGAAGTTTGGTATATAGTTACTAATGTCCGATATAAAGTTACAAATTTTAGACATGTTGCCAAAAGAGTTACTTGTATATGTTAACAGGTTACTATTTTATATATACAAAGTTACTAATGCTTGAGTCTATACTTTCTAAAGTTTCAGATAGAATAATCAATGAAATTTGTAGATTAAACAGTGTTTATTCCTCAAATGCTTAATGATTGAATGTATACTTACTGAAGTTTCATTATGGAAGAGTTTATGTTTGTATATGTTACTAATGTCTAATATAAAATTACAGAAGTTTGGTATATATTTACTAATGTCTGATATAAAGTTACCAATTTTAGACATGTTGCCAAAAGAGTTACTTGTATATGTTAACGGGTTACTATTTTATATATACAGAATTACTTATCGTATGTATTACTCTTACCAACGCTTATAATATAATTACTGTTGAGTATTATGATATATTTACTAACGAGGCATTAATAATTACCTAATACAAGGAACTTACATATTCAATATCAAAAGTTACTAAACTATTAATATATATACTAATGATCCTTTAAGAATTACCTATTACAAAAAACCTACATATACAATATAAAAAGTTACTAGAATTTTATGCTATATTTACTAACGATTCATTAAGAATTACCTATTACAAAGAACTTACATATACAATATTAAAAATTACTAGAATGTTCATATATATATACTATCGAGCCTTTAAGAATTACCTATTACAAAGAACTTACAGATGCAATATCAAAAGTTACTGAAATACATATAAAAGATACCTGATAGCATATAAAAATTACCTTCTTCAAAATTTAACTGATTGATATCACTTCGACTTGCATCATCTTCAATGAGTTCGTTTTCCAAAAATTCTTCAGATCCATCAAATTGTCCACTCGAATGATCCATATATGCAACCTACTGAGAATGATATTAGCAATAAATTTAACAAATAGCGTCAAGTATTAAAAAAACGCAATACCTTTTTATGACAATTGCTGTCGATGACTGATTTCGCTGGAAGAAAATCACGAAAGCGAGGAAGGGAGGAACCCGATCCAAGAACAATACTCTAGAATTTGGCGAGCGCGAACGACAGTAACCTAGAGTTTTGGCGAGCGCGAACGACGGGAGCAATACAGAATTACGAATAACCGATCAAATGCCTAATCAAGATGATTGCTATTTTTAGAAACTCATTTATTAATAAAATTCGACGATGCTTAAATTAAGGGATGAAAGTTGATAGATCGCACGGCTATAATGTTGGGCTCATAGGATATCAAATGCGCCCTGTGCGCATTAGATAAAAATCCTCTATATATATATATATATATATATATATATATATGGGGATGGGGAGCTTGCACCAAGGTGCATGTAACTTTACATGCACCGGCACTTATATCTTCCACATTTTTTTACTTTTTTGAAAAATACCACCGTGTATATTCATCTATATGTCCCTCCAATATGCCATTCGAATTTCATCAGAAACAGAGACTCCTATGACCTCCATCTAGAACAGGCTGATTACAACAATTCTAAGACCGTTAAAATTACCTGTTCTAGATGGAGGTAATAGGAGTCTCTGTTTCTGACGAAATTCGAATGGCATATTGAAGGGATATATAGATGAATATACACGGTGGTATTTTTCAAAAAAGTAAAAAAAATGTGGAAGATATAAGCGTCGGTGCATGTAAAGTTATATGCACCTTGGTGCAAGCTCCCCATCCTCTATATCTATATATATATATATATATATATATATATATATATATAGGGGCCCTTTCAAATAGGACACAGTCCTTCCTGAGTTCAGGAAGGCCGGCCCTTTTTTGCATAAATCATGAACACTTTAGTAGAATACGTATATAGTTTGTATTATAGGTGCACGCTATAAATACAAAGATGCATACAAAACTGCGCAATATAATACAAACATTAAAACTTCACATTATAATACAAAACTGTATGTGTATTCTACTAAAGTCATCATGTTTTATACAAAAAAGAGGCTGGCCTTCCTTAGGGATGGAAGGACCAAGTCCTATTTGAAAGAAATCCTATATATATATATATAATACCATCATATCGTCTAAAAATCATAAAATACTCAACTTCTACTCATTATTCCAAACTTCAATACAATCACATAACAACAACTACCCACTTTTTCAAATTTCAATACAATAATGTCATAATAACCACCCATTTTTCAAATTTCAACACAATCACATCACACAAACTCTCCCAACTCTAAATCCATAAACCAAACACCAAAACACAAAAAATGGTTACCCTCCCCCAGATAACCCACGAACCAAACGTACCCTAAGACGCAACACGTGGTGACCTAGCTACCTATCTCAGTCTTCCAATCCCGAAGTTATCCAGAGCTCAAGATCCCTTGCAAATTAATCGATGACTTGGATTTAAGAACAGATATCATGGGTAAAAGTTTACTAGGTTTAACAAGCGATAAGGTATAGAATATTGCCATCGTTGGATAGGTATGCTCAAATTGGTAAGATCCTAATGATTCTAAAACAAGGTTGTTAATCCTTCCCATGCAGGACGGCGAGCCCCAGTCGTCCTGCCAAATCCTTTCATCAGAATAGAAACTGGAGCCTTGAGAGAAAGGTCCGTTCTTTTTCGCAGAAAAACAGTTTAGCCTTCGATTAGGGAAAAAACTCTAGATTATCTTTTTTTATTCCCTTAAAAGGAGCCCTAAGTTTTTCTCCATCAATTCATTATTCATCATTCACTGTCTCTAAGGTATCACATCAATATTATCTTGCTATTATTCTTCCAGGATAGGTACAACCTAACTGTTAAATCAGGAATTCTTGGGGTAGGGGCCATGTTCTCCACCCCACTGCACTGATCCCAAAATAAATTCCATTGAGATAAAAAGAATGGAAAAGGAGAGGAAGGAAAAGGAGAAGAGAAAGCGTGGATCTTTGAAAACTTTCTTCCCGTTTCCATTTGATACGAGTCTACTCTATTGACCAAAACACCAGCAAGTATTTTAACAACAATGATAACAGGGAGACAGATGAGACCCACAAAGAAAAAGAATGGGACAGAGACATGCAGTGCAGATGATGCTCTCAACACGGCAAATGCATCGTCAAAGCACATTGTACGATTTCTATCAAATGGAGGGGACCCAAATGGAAAAAATGGAGGCCTTCCACCATCACCAGAGGACTAACTTGACTTTTGAAGCTTTTTATTTCAACTGATCATCATTATGACAGCTCGATGAAAGTCTAACCAGAGTCAAGAGAATTCATCCATCACTATATTTGCTTCCGCCAAATAAAACTATATCTGAAATTGCACTTACTTGTGATCGAGTCGGCGCGAATTTTTGCTGGCATAGAATTTCCCGTCAGAAAATGCCCGGTTGCAAATCTTCGATATCAAAATACCCATTCTGCACAGATGCTTAAACAGAACATGTCATCAGAGAGACGGGAAAACAAAAGTAACGAAGATATGCACCATATTTTCTTTTACAGACTGCACTTTAGTCAGATATCAAAACACGGAGACTTGTTGAAAAGTGAGCTCCCTGTCAAAAAGCAGTTCCTCTATATTAGAATTAAGAGGCATAAGTTACTGGAAGATGATGATTCCAGCTATTGACATTAGAATCTTGGATAAAGTTGGCCATATAAGACCTCAGAAGTAGGAAGATGATAGTGGAAAGCTATGCTAGAAACATCACATTCGAAAGAACAAACGAGTTTCATCTCAGTTTCAGTGATATGACAAACTTATCCTATGATTACTTATTCAGGAATAAAGATGTCTGGTTTCAGAATAAAGAGACCTTATCCTCACCAAACGTGATAAGTTTGTGTGCTTGAGAAGGATATCTGCAGCGCATCAATATACACGACGGGCGCATTTGGAATATTGGAATCTGCAGTAGTTCCGTTTCTATGCTTTTCCACCCAATTGTTCCAGTTCCAAAAAACGAAGGATTCCCCTTCTTTTCAAATACCATAATTATAGTTTTCCTGTAATTTTTGGGCGCACAGCTTCTTATCAGTTTTCAAGAAATAATGGCCAAAGCAAATTAAGCATGTAAGCAACTTTTCTTTGCAGCTGCATTCTTTTTCTTTGGTATTTTTTGAACTTCAGTTATCGGGTTTTCAGGATTCGAGGGGCGGATTTGGATCCTATCCACATGCTGCTCAGGAGAATTTCCACATTGTTGATAATGATGTAACGGGGATCAGTGAAGATGCATGTACGACAATTTTGAACTGAAATCACTTCCGGTTGCTTAACATTTTGATTTAGCTTTGAATATAATGGCATAGAACTTGATTATACTCATAAAATGTCTTCAAGAAGATGGTACATTTTGTTGAAGACAAGGAATTGGCACCTTGCACTCTAAAGACAACATGGGGTACGGTTTAATGGGAGTCCCCTTTGATCCCACTATATGAGAGGCTTGTCGTGATCCCTCCCATGTGATGCATCAAAATGTATGGTTGTTGATCGATTTCTTCAGAACGGATGAGGACGATCCTGAGCATTCCGATTGATTGAGTGGTGGGTTGTCCACAGCCATCCTTCTGATATCATCATGGGTGGTGTCTGTTACACCAATCCTCGTGACGATCGTCTCCTCCAACTTAGCAGAAGCGAGGGCTATCAACAACTATCATCTCTGCGTTCTCAAATGGGATTCAATCCCCTCATATCTGACAATGCTAGGCACGACAAAACCATCAGAAGTAATCGTGTTGCAATTACAGCTGTCCAACGGTTGAGAAGTAATGTGTGAGTCAGCTCAATCATTGCTGCAAGAAATAACAAGCATTCATGTATCCAATCACAACTAATTATGCTGAAAAGGGAATGCATTTCAAATGTTAAAAAAGGTACAAGATGAAACCAGTAGAAAGAGATGAGAGAATGACTTGATTAGAATATGTTATCCTAAGGCTTACTATATAGGTGGAATCCTAAGGTTAGGATTACGTAGCAAGTGACCATACATATCAAAGGCTGGTGATGCAATACAAAATATTTCGCAACACGCCCTTCAAGCATTTCTATCAATCATTCTTAGCTTGTTACAACATTTTTGAAATTGTATATGACCGACTGGTTTAGTAAACATATCCATAGGCTAATATGTAGAAGATTCCCTTGAAATGTGCAACAACCCTCTTTGTATTATGTATATGGTGTAATAGCAGTCAATTTCCGCATGATGAAAAATGGTGATGTTAGTTATATGCATCGCTAGTCAGTTGTCACATCTGAACTCCATACCATCTATGAGTGATGAAGATCTAGGGATACAGACTAACTCTGTTGCCGCATGAACCATATCTTTGTACTCACTTTCAACACTGGAGTGGGAAACAACTATTTGTTTCTTGCTTCTCTAGGTAACTAGGTTTCTCATCAAATAAATGTAGAAATCGATAGAAGATTTTCTTGAACAGCATGCATCCTTCGTAGTTTGCGCCAAATAGGTTATAAGGTCAAAGTGTTGCATTTTGTAAATTCAAGGCATTTCCCTGGAGTATTTCCCTAGAGTAGAACAGTTGATGAACTGGCTTAGCTTGCCAACTATAAGTGATATATCAGTAATGTGATTGTTAGATATAGCAACTTCCAACTAATTGTCTGTAACGATTTGTGCCTCCAATCTCTCCAGGTTCAAGAATGTGTGATTTGGATTAGATCCGAATGTTCCAGTCTCCTGTGATACATTGGTAGCATAGTTTTTCTAGGACATTACTAGAGCTCTCGCCTAGAACGGGCTATTTTGATTCTGAGAAAGTATCTCGAGGGCCCCAGATCTTTGATCACGAATTGTTAAGCTAGTTGTTTCCTAACCTGTGCAATACTTTAAGAGGCATCTCCTATGAGAATTATGTTATTCACATAAACTAGCATTGCCATAGTTAATGTCATGTTCTTTCATATGAATAAAAGATGATAAAATGATGACCAATAGAGTCCCAAGCTTTCCAAGACCTCTAATAACTTCTAAAACCATGCTAGAGGGCTTTGTTTAAGACCATATATGGCTTTGTTTAAGAAGCATACTTTTGTACACTCCCCTTGAGACTCGAAGCCAGGAGATTATTGCATGTAGACCACCTCCTATAGATCATAGATTCAAATATCGAGATGTCGCCGATATAGCAACAATATATCAGGTATCGGATATCGACCGATATTGATAATACTATCAATGAGTATGTCGCCGATATATGGGGATATCGATGGGTATTGAGCAAAAACTGAAGTTTTGAATGCAACTTTCCCCCATATCGACCGATATCAGTCGATACCTCGCCATATCAAGTTGTTATTGCTTGTAACTTTTTCTTGACTTTTGATACGACTTCCCTAAGATGACTTTCATCATTTTAAGCGCATTTAGAGGTGGTTTTTTTATGGGTTTTGTATATTTCATGCTTTACTATTTGTTATTGAGTTTTTTCAATTGACAGGCTATGATTTCTAGTATTTGTTAAGATAGTAGGGAGAAGGTTTTTGCATTCTCAACACAATCCGAGCACATGCTACATGTAGTGTTTGCTTGTGGAAACAAATGAGCAAGCCTAGCCTAGTCATAAGGCGATCACGCCACAAGATACAGAGTACTTTAACGCATAAGATATCTTCCACCTCCAAATTCTTATGCAATCATCAACGCATCCACCGCGGTCAAAGGGCAGTGAACCCATGATGGATTGGGTGGTAGCCGGATTTCTAAGCACGATGTTGATGGTTTGATCAGGCCTTTTGATGAGCAGGAATTGAGGGTTGTCTTCGATCTTAACCTAGGGGGCATCCTGGTCTTGATGGATTTCTGATTTTCTTTTTCAGAGAGTTCTGGACTGATGTGTGCTGAGGTGTGACTATAATTGCAATTTTTGTTTCTGGAACTACAGTTTTGAGCGATTGAATCGCTCCTTTTTGTTCTTGCTCCCGAAAAAGGAAGCAACGGTGAGGGTGGAGGACTTTCATCCCATAGCTCTCCAACACTATCTATTTGATAGTGTCCAAGCTTTTGGCAAACCGACTAAAGGTGTTAGGTGGCATCATTTCACCTGTGCAGAGTCCTTTCCTACCTGGGAGGCAGATGATGGACAGTGTGGTTTTGGCCTTAAAGTTGTGGCTGACTGGAGGAGGCAAAAAAGTATAGGGGTCATGTGGAAGGTTGGTTTCTCAAAGACTTATGATTGTGTCGATTGTCGTTTCTTATGGACATCACTGCATAGGAGAGGATTCTCATATGCCTATATTGGTTGCACGAAGAGGTGTATTATTACTGCCTCGTATGCAGTTTTGGTCAATGGTCAAGCTGGGGGTATGCCTCAGCCACAATGTGGGGTTCGCCGGGTCTTTTTGTTTGGTGGTCAATGCTGTGACAATCATGGTTGACCGTGTGGTTTCAGGTGGCTTCTGTTTTAGACACTTGAGGAAGGAGATATCCCTACTCATCCTACAATATGATGATGATACAATTATATTTGCGGAAGGTGGACCGGAAAGTTGCACGAGTATGTCGATGGTTTTTGAGATCTATGGTCTGGTTTTAGGTTTGGAGTTGAATCCTACCAAATTTGGATTTGTACCTTTTGATTTATGTGAGGATGAGATTGCTTTGTGTGAGAGATGTTTGAGATCACCTAGGGCAAGGTTCGAAATCTCGATTTCGATTTCGTTTCGGTCCCCTCCAAAATCGAAATTTCGGTGCAATTTCGGGAAATTTCGACCGTTTCGGTGGAAATGTCGAAAATGACTCAAAAAAGCCATTTTTCGATGATTTTTTGGAAATTAAGATCTTCTGAGTTATTACAACAATAAATAGCTTACAAATACACACTTATATCACACATATTGCTTATATATGCCCCTTAGATCGCACATATCGGTCATATCGGTCAAATCGATGTTAATGTTGATTCTTGACTGATATGTACTGGAAATTAATATCATCCAATCCAAGATCTTAAAACAACATCTTACAAATGCATACTTATATCATGCACATCTCTCATCCATGCACCTTATATCACACCATATCGGTCATATCAGACATATTGTTGAGCAGTCTGATAGATACTGTAAATGGAAATCAAAATAACTAAGTTAACAACACTTAGACGACATCTTTTGTTCATAAAATTAGAAAAGAATTTTTTATTTAAAAATGTAGATAATGATTAATTAAACAATGTTTTGTTCATAGAAATAACCGTCACAGACAAAGTTCGAATGAATTACAGAATTAATTACATACTTACAATAAAGATGCATCTATTTACGAAGATAAATGACAAACAAATGAAAGGAACAAGCTATATCAAATATATAGAAGCTATAGAGTTCATCTCCATTGCTTAAACCCAAAGGGGAAGAAGCTCCTCAAGTTGAATAATCGATGTATGTACCATTTTGTCTCAACATACCATGTATCCATGAATTTCAACCGAAATGGGTCGATATGTCGAAATATCACCAGAATTTCGGTCGAAATCCAGTAAATTTTGTACTGAGATCCATGAATTTCAATCGAAATGGGTCGAAATGGATCGAAATGTCGAAATATCACCGAAATTTCGGTCGAAATCCGGGAAATCGATATATATAGGAGTTTCGATACCCATGACCTCTCGAAACCGAAATTTCGACGAAATTTCGCCGAAATTTCGTGAAATTTCATTCCATGACCTAGGGTAGAGCAGATGTTGTGTTTCCTTGGTCTTCCATTGGTGGGTGGTAGCAAGGTTGTAAAAGTCGCCTGACTGGCCCGACTAGTAGGTCCGACTAGTCCAGTTAGTGGGGTGGCCGACCGAGTACCGACTAATTCCGACTAGGTACACTAGTCGACCAATTTTTTACTTGGAGATACAATATTCTTATATGTTATGCTTTTTTTATAAGCAGACTTATTATAATATGTAAATTCAATTACTTTTTTATTTTATTATGATAATATAAAAATGTACAAAATCAATGTAAATATATGTATAAAAATGAGTTATATATTTAAAATAATCATAAAATTCAAAGCCGATTAAAGTCTAACTAAATCTGATTAGTAGTCCGACTACCGATTAATCCTTAGTCGGTGACCCAACCGATCGAGTACCGACTACCAACTTTTGCAACCTTGGGTGGTAGGTTGAGGCAGATTGAATGGTTTCTCACGATTGAGAAGTTGGGCGGAAGCTCGCTAACTGGAACACGACGTGTTTATCTAGAGGTGGCATATTGGTTCTTTTGCAGTAGGTTCTGTCGGCCATCCTCATCTTCTTTATGTCCTCTAGGCTCCTTCCTACTTGCATCTGAAAGCGCTTAGAAATTGTTATGAAGCGCCTTTTCTGGTCATCATCAGGTGAGTACAAGGGAATAGTCATGAGACCCACGGAGGATGGGGATTGTTAGAGTGATTATTTTTACATTTATGTTCGTAATCCTTCGAGGGTATTTATGTATTTTTTCTCTAGTACTCTCTTTCTTTCTTTTCTAAGACCACCACGGCATCTTTTTCTACCGAGACAGAGCCCTTGGCCTCGAATGTTATGGCACAAGGCACTGCTATCAAACTCAAGGGCACAGAAAACTGCGTGTTCTGATCTCGATCTTTTATGATATTCATTGGTGGGCAAAGAAAACTCTATATTCTGGCTAAAGATCTTTTAGATAAAAAAGATAGAGTACGACAATTGGTAGACAAACAACTACTTGGTTATCAACTAGATGACCAACAGTGTTGAGGCTCACATTGCCTCAAATCTTCTTTACAAAAATACGGTCAACGAAATGTGGGAGGATCTCGAGCGAACATACTCCCAGAAGAAGACAAAGTTGTACCTTGCATACATTTCCAAGAGAATCCGATTGGCATCTAAGGGTGATTCCACCCTTATCGAGTACTACAGGCATCTCTCCAGCATGTATGAGGAGCTTGCAATATTCTAGCCCTCATGTTGCACCAAACAAATACAAGTGCGTTCTGACTGGCAGGTATACCACTTTCTTGATGGCATGCATTCTAGATACCAGACAGCAAAGGAGTAATTTCTTATGTCAAACACACTGCCAACGATAAAGACCATCTTTGGCTGACTTGAGGAACTCGAGACATATGTTACCCGGCCTCCCGTCTTACCTTCACAGAGAACTTTGCACACATCACCTCATCTGGCGAGGACGCAAATACGGCTTTTGAGGATGATGCAGTCGTGATCCACGCCGTGGTCATGGATGAGAATCAGAACGAGGTCGCGACTTTGACCATGGTCGTAGGCTAGACTCCACTTCCCCATGCACTCATTGTAGTCGGTGGAACCACCTGTCTGAACGATGCTGGCAGAAGTTTGGTGTACCTTCTTATCACGTCAATAATGCCTATGAGGATGCCTATGATTTGGAAGAGGTGTCGCCTGCAGCAATCTCCAGTGGCAAGATTGTTCATCTTAATGATGCAGATTACTCCCACCTGATACATATCCTTCAGACTCCAAGGCCTACTACCACTAGTAACACTACCACTGCTGCTCTGGCTACTCCTTCAGGTACAGTAGCCAACTTTATTGTCACTCATGCTCCGTCTTGGATTATAGATTCACGTGCCTCTACTCATTTGACTGGAGAAGATAGTATGCCCACTTCCCATACCATCTTACCTCCGTGAAGTCAGTTCGAGTCGCTAATGGGACTAAATCACCGATTACTACTATCGGAACTATGGAATTCTCTTCCAAGCTCTGACTTTCTGGGGTTCATTGTGCTCCCGATTTTCCTCTTAGCTTGTTGTCGGTTCATAAGCATTGTGATGAGCTTCAAGTAAGGGTCATGAGAAGAACGGCCTATATTATTTTGACATACCCTCAGGCTCCAAGTTTGTTGGTGTTGCGTCCATCTCCGAAGACCCACTCCTATGGCATACGCACATTGGGCATCCCTCTGCCAAAGCCATCTCCATGATGCTTCCTGAACTCTCTACTATGAAGCCCTTTCAGTGCGAAGCGTGTGAGTTCGGGAAACACCATCGAGCTTTGTTTCCTGTTCATACTGGGTCTCGCAGTACTACTGCTTTTCATCCTGTTCATTGTGATGTTGGGGACCTTGTCCGGTCTGCACATTAAGCAGGCATCGCTATTTTATAGTTTTTGTTGATGATTATAGTCGATATTCTTGGGTATCTAATAAAGGAGCGTTCGTAGATTAATCAAATTATCAAAATTTTCTTTCAATATGTTAAAACTTTCTTTTCTAGCATTGTTAAGATCATTCATACTGACAATGCTCTTGAGTTAACCCAACAGGGCTTGACCTCTTTCTTGGCGTCCCAAGAAGTTGTTCACAAAACATCCCGTCCATATACCTCACAACAAAATGGTATAGCTGAGAGGAAACTTCGACACTTGCTAAATGTTGACAGATCTCTTCTTAGTCAAATGAGCGTTCACTGTTAGGGGATGTTATCCTTACTGCAGTTTATCTCATCAATTGTATTCCTTCATCTGTTCTCGAAGGGGAACTCCATTTTCCTAATTTACCCTATTGAGTTTTCTTTTCTCATACCTCTGCAAGTTTTTGGTTGTATTGTCTTTGTTCATAACTTTCATGCAGGTGACAAATTATCCTCTTACGCCATCAAATGTGTCTTTCTAGGGTACTCTCATACCTAGAAAGTCTATCGCTATTATGATCCTGTTGGGCGTTGATATTATGTGTCGGTTGATGTCACCTTTGAGCAGACAAGTTATTTCACACAGACTGTGAGTGACATTCCTCTGAACCTCCCTCCTCCACCAATCGTCTATACTTGCCAACGTACCTCTTTACCTTCTACGCCAGTGTATGAACCTCCCTCCTCCACCAATCGTCCATACTCACCAGCGTATCTCTATACCTTCTACACCAGTGTATGAACCTTTGCCTGTCCCTTTTATGCAAGTATGATATGACTACTTCGAGTGCTCCCAACACTGCTGCCCCAGATATACTTAAGGAGCTTCCTATAGCTCAACGCAAGCAAAAAAGACAATGTATGTATCACCCCTTTTCACATTTTGCTTCTACTAATGGTTTATCTCGTTGTGACAAGAGATTTGTAGATGCTCTAAATGCTATTTCTATTCCAAGAGATCATTTAAGGCAATACAGTATCATGGTTGGCGACAGGCCATGGATGAGGAGACGGATGCACTTGCCTCCTGGGGTACATGGGATCTTATGTCGTACCCCCCAATGGGACTTCACGATCAAACAGTCGCATGATGGTTCTATCGACAGGTAACAGGTTGAAAGCCAAATTTGTTGCCAAAGGTTTCACACAAACTTTTGGGGTTGATTATTTTGAGACATTCTCACCCGTGTCCAGAATAGGGTCGATATGTACCATTCTCTCTGTTGCTGCCAAAAAGCTTGGCCCATTTGCCAACTTGATGTGAAGAACGCCTTTCTTTATGGTGACCTTGAGGAGGTCTACATGATGCAACCGTCGAGATATATAGTCGAGGGGGAGCATGTATGTTGACTACGTAAGGCCATTTATGGCATGAAGCAGTGCTCCACGGTAGGGTTTGACAGGCTCACTACGGAGATCAACACACTTGGTTTTCAGAGGACAACATTTGACTATTGTCTTTCTTAGATGACGGTCTATTGGCACGATCATTCTTGATGTCTATGTTGATGAATGATTGTTACAGGAGATGATGTAGACATTATTCAGCAAACCAAGACTTTCCACCAGAAGGTCTTTGTAACGAAAGATCTAGGCCAACTTCGTTATTTTCTTGGCATTCAGGTAATAGGCACTACAGAAGGGTTCCATCTTTCACAGAGGAAGTATTGCCTCGATATCCTGACTGAGGCAGTACTATTTGGAAGCAAGCCATCTAGCATCCTAGCAGAAGTGAGAAAAAATTCAGCATTTACTGATCCAGCTTTTGCGGATGCAACACGGTATAGAAGCTTAGTGGGAAAATTGCTATATCCCATTGTTACTAGGCCAGATACAGGGTTGTAAAAGTTGCCCGATCGGCCCGACTAGTACGTCCGACTAGTTTAGTCAGTAGGATGGCCGACCGAGTACCGACTAATTCTGACTAGGAACACTAGTCAACCAATTTTTTGCTCAGAGATAGCATATTCTTTTTTTTTTTTGAGGCTCAAAAAAGGGGGAGACACTCTACGGTGTTCACCCCAATATATTAAAATAAAAAGAAGCAAAGAATGTTACAAAAATGTTACAAAAACCAAACAACCAAGACCCACAGAGGGAAACCGAGAAAGCGAGAAAGCAACAACCAAAGATCACCCCCAAAAGGCCACGATAGGGTTACCCTGTACACCAATCATCCAGAAGACGCGAGCAACTGAAAAGAACATTCTCTTGGTAGAACCGTTGGTCAGCGAAGAGGGCCTCATTCCTCCCTAGCCAGATACACCATAACCTTGCAAGCGGAGCCAAAAACTCCTTCCTTTCGCGGCTCCTGTTGCAAAACAAGCTCTCACAAAAGGCAATCAGACCATCCGAGCTGACCCATTCCAGATCAACCCAAAGCCCCCAGATCATGTTGCAGCCAAAGAACAAGTGATCAATAGTTTCCGTCTCCTCATCACAAAGCCCACAAGTCGACCCAACGTTAGCAAAGAATCGGGCGCAGCGGCCACGTGTTAAGAGCCTCCCCCTGCGAAGAAGCCACAGGAAGACTCCAATGCGCTCAGGAAGCTTCAGCCCCCAAAGGAACCAGCAATCACACAAGAGAAGATCGTCCCTAGCCAGAGGACGGGGAGTTAGTGCCAAATACGCCTTACGCGTGGAAAAAAGACCGTCCTTCCATGTCCAGTGGTCCCGGCCATCATTAGGTTTATCACCCTCAGCAAGCACGTTCATTAAAGAGAGAAAATCATCGAGACGCTGATCCGAGAAATTGGCGATAAAGCGTGAACACCAGCATCCATCCACCCAGCACGAGGCCACCGAGGCCTCCTTGTCATCCGCCAAAGCAAACAAACGGGGAAAGCGATCCTTTAGAGTACCCCTTCCCGTCCAATCGTCGATCCAAAACCGGAAGGAATCCCCCTTTCCCAGCACCGGCCTAAAGAGGGAGAGATTACGAGTAAAAACTTCCAGAACACACGCCAAAACGGAGAGAGGTGCCCGTAAGCATCCCCCCGCGTCAAGCCCATCGACGCCTCCCCCAGGAACTCCCGCAGAACAGTAATAAAGAAATTGTCCTCCCGACACCAGATTCTACTCGCCTTTTAGCAAGAGAGCCTCATTAACAACCTCCAACCCCCGCACCCCCAATCCACCAGCCCGCTTTGCCCGAGTAACCTCATCCCAAGCCACCAGATGAAGCCCCCTTCCCCCCTCGCCCTTCTTACCCCACAAGAAGCCTCGCATACAACGCTCAAGCCGCAGTCGAATCCCCTTAGGCATTCGACGAGCCGAGAGAAAGAAAATAGGAATAAAGGAAAGCATCGCCTTAAGAAGAACAAGACGACCCCCTCTAGATAACAACGCTGCGCGCCAACCAGCAAGGCGAGTCTCCATCTTCTCCACAACCAATCGCTAATCCTGGAACCTGGCATGACCCACGACCAAAGGCAAGCCAAGGTAATCAATAGGGAGCCCACTCGGAGGAGAGCCCAGCAGCCGCCCACACTCCAGCGCCTCCGCCTGCGACATCCCAAAGGGGATCACCTTAGACTTAGCCCCATTAATCAAGAGCCCCGATAATTCACTGAAAAGCTCCAGAGTAGTCGCCATACCGGAGACCTCAGAAGTGCCACCCTCGATGAAGCATATAGGGTCGTCCGCAAATTGAATTAAGGGCACGCGCAAGGTCCCCACAGCGAAGCCCTTGGTCAGCCCCGCCTCGATCACGCAGTCCAGCATACGAGCCAACACGTCCGACGCCAGCACAAAGAGGAGGGGGGCGAGGGGACATCCCTGCCGCACCCCCCTCCGTGGTTGGAAGGAGCCCCCAACCGGGCGGCCATTAATCAAGACCGAGAGGGAGGTCGTGGTCACAGAGCGACGCGTCCAAGAAATCCACACCTCAGGAAATCCCCTCCTCCTCAAAACAGACCACAAGAACCGCCAATCAAGACAATCATAAACCTTGGCGAAATCAATCTTCCAAAGAACCCCCATCTTATATGTTTTGCTTTTTTTATAAGCAAACTGATTATAATATGCTTAGTGTTTTATTTAAATTCAATTACTTTTTTATTTTATTGTGATAGTATACAAATGTAAAAAAAATCTATGTAAATATATGTATAAAAATGACTTATATGTTTAAAATAATCATAAAATTCAAAGCCGATTAAAGTCCGACTAAATCCGATTAGTCGTCCGACTACTGATTAATCCTTAGTCAGTGACCCAGCCGACCGAGTACCGACTACCGACTTTTGCAACCTTGGCAAGATATATATCATATATTGTGAGCAGAGCCAACCAGTATATGGAGAAGCCTCTTTACAGTCACTGGCAGTATGTTCTTTTGATCCTTCGATATTTGAAGGAATCTCCCAGACTACAGGATACACCATATTTGTTGGGGACAACCTTGTCACTTGACGAAGCAAGAAGCAGACAGTGGTCTCCAGATCCAGTGCGGAAGCAGAATACAGGACAATTGCTCAAGCCACATGTAAGATCACATGGTTTGTCTCTTTCCTAACAGAACTTGGCATGTCAGTCGCCACTCTTGTACCCTTATACTACGACAACAAGTCTGCCATGTACATCGCCACCAATCTAGTTTTCCACGAGTGAACAAAAAACATTGAAGTTGATATTCATTTCATTAGTGATGCAGTACGAGGAGGACGAATCGGCACTCCACACATCTCCATTGAACTTCAACTTGCAAACATCCTCACAAAGGCCCTTCCAAGGAAGCGCCTCATGTACTTAGTATCCAAGTTGAGCATGATCGACAGATATGCTCCAACTTGAGGAGTGTTAGAGTTCTTATTTTTACATTTATGCTTGCAACCTTCGGGTTCCGTAGCCCTTTGGGTTCCGTAACCCTTCGGGGGTATTTATATATTTTTCCTCATGTACTCTCTAGAGTTTTCTCTCTGTATAAGAGACCCTAGCCCTATTGAATTAGCATCTCATTCGTTTCTCTTCTTCATAGGGATCTTGGGGTGCGTAGTCTGGAGTTGAACAAAGCCGTGATGTCCAAGTGGATCGCTCGTATATGGGATCACTGTGACAGTTTAATTTCAATTCTGTGCATAAGATTTACAGGGTTTCTACGACTCTACTGGGTCATGGTCACCTGGGTGTTTCCCCCTCTCACTTCTGGCATGGTATTTGTTCGATGATGCTGGATGTGAAAACTTTTTTGAGGCCTATCTTTGGTGATGGGAAGGGCTTTCTATTTTGGGACTTTGGTTGTGGGATTCCTACGCTTGGTGGACTTAGTTGCTGATCTAGGGGCTATTAGAGGTGATGTATGGGATGAAGCGTCTCTCTTTCCCTCGTTTAGATCCGATCTCTTGGATCAAAGGCTAGGTGATTTGATGGAGATGCTAACCGCTCAAGAGGACCAAGAGAGCCCTTCCTAGGGTCATGAATGATTGTTGGAGCTGGTTTGACGAGTGATTTTCTGTTGGCAAGGCGTATAGGTCCATCCCATCTTTTTTTAATTTCATAATATTGCAACTAAATGTAATTTGGATCCTTGTAGCAATCCAATTTATACGCTATTGGCACAATTTGTTGTAAAATTTTATAGGGATTTTTACCCCACAAACCCTATAAACTTTGTAAATTACCTTCTCGACCTTTGAAACAATGTAATTTCTCCCTCAACCCCATAAACTTACTAACTCTTACCCCCATGAACCATGCGGTTAACTCTCATCCATTGGATTGTTAAAATTAACCGAATTCTGTTAATTTATTATATAAAATATCCTTTTGTTTTGCAAAAATTACAATAACTGCCATTGTCCTTTCTCCCCCTCCTCTTCTTACATTCCTTTCCCCACCCAGAATCTCCTCCTACCTCTGTCTCTTCCTCCTCCTGCCAACCATCCACCTCCTCCACTCATCCGAGATCGACAGTTGTGACGACGCCCGCATCTTGCAATCCCCACCTCCGCCCGCAGCAGGGGCCCCCGCCCCCTCCCCCTTCAACTCCTCCTCCACTCTCGCTCCCCTTCTCCCCGAGCTCCGCTCGCAGTAGAGCCCCCTGCACCGAGATCGCGAACGAGATGTCCGGAGAGTTCTTCAACAACGTTACCTCCGAGAGGCTTGTTGGTTACGTCAACAAATACTGGTTGATGGCTCTCACCTCCAGTCCGGACTACATCATGCCTGCATGACGACCTCGATCGTCAGCTCGATGATTTGCCATGCCACCATATGGGGGGATTTCATTCAAGTTGTCGTGATGTTGCTGACAAACTCATCTAGGCACAGCGGCGGCGGCCAGCCATGTATGGTGATGTCTGCCTACAGTTGGTTGATTTATCTGGTTTTCTCCGCTCATGCCGCAACAATTGTGGTGGGAACGAGCGTGTCCATCCTCAGATCAAGCAATACAGGTTTCCCCGATGTCTTATCTTCCGGTCGTGAAGGATATGGTGCGAATTGAGAAGTATTGGGCACAGATACTAGTGGAGTGGAGGGAAAAGCCGCTGCATCTCAAGAACAAAGGCAAGTCAGCGAGAAAGATCACAAACGCCCTCAAGAATAGCCTTCTCCTTCTTTATCTTAGATTTCAGGTCGGGATCTTATTCTTGGGCAGAGCTTTCTTGTTACTTCGTATGTTGATTGCAATGGTATCCATTCTTCCACCCATAATTCTCGTAAAAACCCGGTTGTCCTTTGTCGTTCTCCATAGTCCGTGCAAGAGGAAGAGAACCAACCTCCAGATGAATTGATTGAATACGTCTTGCAGCTCGAAGATGATCAGGGGTTCGCACCGCCAATGGAAACCGTGAAACGTTGGTAGAAGGACCCGCAAAAGTGGATGGCCCGTGGAAGAGGCAACCTCCTCTCCGGTCTATGAAAAGAACATGGGGTGGAATATCCATCGTTGGATTTTGATTGGTTAGATTAACTCAAGACTAACCCAAGCAATTGACTGAAGTAAAGTTAAAACTGACGGCAGGGTCTGTGGGGTAAGACGGAGCAAGTTTACGAGGTCGAGGGGGGAATTAGGTTGTTTCAAAGGT
Organism: Ottelia alismoides; assembly: GCA_037367405.1. NCBI lineage: Eukaryota > Viridiplantae > Streptophyta > Magnoliopsida > Alismatales > Hydrocharitaceae > Ottelia > Ottelia alismoides. The sequence goes on along the minus strand of JAZKJV010007608.1, from coordinate 82,589 downwards.
CGTGGAGGTAATTGACAAAGATTATAGGGTTTGCCAGGTAAAAAACCCAATTTTATAAGTGTTAAAGTATAGTTTAGAGTTATAATGCATAATCGCATAACATTGTTTGTATGGTTGTAGCTTCAAATAGACTAAAATCACCAATATTAACATCGTGTTCCGTAAGATATTTCCATCCAATCTTGAGCCTTACAAAGGAGCTCTCATTTTTTTAAAGAAGCTCCCGTATTTTTTAACCATCATTTGATTTCCTTGAATGAAGTTGTGAAAGTAATTGAAAAATGTATTCTAAGTATTTCTCAATAATAAAGTCCCTATTTATAGGAAAGGATAGTTACAAGGGACTTCTTAGGTAAAACAAGGAAGAAGAAACAAAAGAATAAAAAGGGAGAGAAGTATTCACAAATAGTATATAATAGTTCCCCTCAAGCTGGAGCATAGATGTCCATCATACTCAGATTGGAGATGCATTTGGTGAAAGGAGCACGATTCAAAGCCTTCGTAAAGACATCATCTATTTGCCTTCTAGAATTGACTGGTTCGGCTTTGGTAAAACTCTTTTGGATCATGTATCAGGTGTAACGACAATCTACGTCCACATGTTTGGTGCATTCTTGGAACGTTGAATTGTTCAATAAACACAGTCGTTGAGTTGTCACCACTCGTGACCATAGGATTGGGGTCAGGTAAGTAGAGATCCTTCACGACTGACTTACACTTAAGCGAGCCACAACTGCTTGCTTCTTACTTCTCCATGTAACAAGATTCTCGCTAATACAAGTGCAGAAATCAATGGTGGATTTCTATCACTAGAGCATCCACCATACTCAGCATTAGAATAGGATAATACCTCAAGAGAATTTCAACGTGTGAAGAGAAGCCCTAAACCAGGTGCAAACTTCAAATATCACAAGATCAACATCGCATCATCCCAATGAACTTGGCAAGATTTAGCTATGTATCGCCTCACTCTATTAACGACAAAGGAAATATCAAGTTGAGTAATTATGACATATATTAGCTTTCCCACTAGACACATATATTGCCAAGCATAAATGTACTCGGATGACTCCATATAATCGTGAATTAGGGCCCATGGGAATAGAGGCAGGTTTGGCACCCAACATTCCAGTCTCATGCCATAGATCTGTAACATACTTCCTTTATGAAAGAATCAACCCACGAGCATTTATGGCAACCTAGGAAGCAACGAAGTTCGGCCAAGTCCTTTATAACAAAAAGTTTAGCAGGATATCTTTTGATATCAAATATGCCTTGAGTGTCATTTTCTGCAAGCATAATATCATCAACATACACAAGCATGGCAATAATTCCTTTTTCATTTTTCTTCATAAAAAGAGAGTGATCTGAAGTGGAGCAGTTTAGGCCAACTCTTGCAACAATCTCTGACAATTTTTGAAACCAGTTCTTGGGCTTTGCGTAAGACTATAAATGGCTTTACGGAGCTGAAAAACCTTGTGAACCCACCCCCTGTCTCAAACCCAGGTGCCTGTTGCATATAAACCTCATCTTAAAGATCACCCTGGAGAAAGCATTCGTGATATCAAGTTGATAGAGAGGTCAAGACTTGTGGACAACTACATATATCAGAATGCACATAGTTGTGGTACATGCTACAGAGAGAGTTTCCCAACAAATAACAACTACGTTTCCAATTCTCTTTTTAAATTAAAATGCTCCCTATCTCAAGGTAATAACATTTCTTAGATACGCGATGAAAATTGCTCCTGTGCTTGCATCACATTCCACAAGCAATGGACCTCCCACTCTTTTTTTCCACATGATTCATGGACAGGGGGAGAGGGAGAGAATGCGCAAGAGTGGGAGGAACGCCCCATCCTTGTCCATCCATGCATGAGGGTCAAAGGAGCGCTAACGAGGCGAGGAGGGCTACCGTATGCTGTGAGGATGAGGGCGGTGAGGGGTAGAGGTTTGTCTCCCACGGCAAGCGGGTGCACATGGAAGCCTCAATGCTTCAGGTGCAGTGTTCATGGGCACTTGTCCATGTCCTGTCAGGCTGTTGTGCGATGTTTCGCTTGTGGTGGATGAGAGATTTTTTGTGTAAGATTTTCCATTGTATTAATGTGAAATAAAAGAGTATACAAGAGGCAGACCCAGCTCAGGGGTTACCTACCAAAAAGTGAGAAGTTACACACATATTTGACTAAAGAAAATAGCGCATGGACTGCCGGCATGGCTGAGTTAGATCGTGAACTGGAGGAGGCAAAAATCCAGGTCCAATATTAGCTCTTCAGACATTGGACTTCGAGTTCGGATACAATAGAATGGGCCACCTTTTGTGGCGTGGAGGAGCATCCAGAAGTTCATCTTTTGATTTCTTTCTCTCCAGATCTCTCAAGAAGTAGTGGCGATTGTGGTGGATAAGAGTTTCTTGCAAGTTTAGTCAGATGGAAGTGATGTCTCGAGAGGAGAAGAGAGAATTGTAAAAGGTAAAGAAGGTCGCGAAGGAATGATTGCCTACAAATGGTCTTGGATGGCGCTGCAGATCTCTGAAAAGGTGAGCCTCGAAGTTAGGGTTTCAAAAGCTAGAAACCCAACCGTGACCTTTTTGAATTGTGGCATTCTGTTCTCGGTCGAAGACCCGACCCGGTTACTGTTTACGTTATGGAACCAGTTTCGAACGGAGATTTTGCTACAGCATGTGGACAGTTGACTTTGGGGTATCAAGGAGGAAAGATCAGATTGAAATTCGATCAGATATAAATGACTTGGAGATCTCGATAGGATCAGATTCTAGAGTAAGCTCATACAAAAAATGAAAAGATATAAAGCATGGAAAAAATGAAGATTGACGAATGGAATTGGGGGACCCGGAGAAACGTAGATCTATTGGCTCTCTCCTGAGAGGGTGGGGTGGAGATATTGTTTTGCTGCAAAAAATGAGGTTGGACTGATCTGCTCTGGAAATCAAGGGATGTTCCTACCTTTTCAAAATTCCATTCAATTGATTCCGTAGGTAGCGTTGGTGGGGTGCTCATTGATTGGAAGAAGGAACTCTTTTCCATGGCTTCTGAGTACAATGGAAGGTTTGTGCAATTGTGGTTTTGCAAATGCGAACCACAAACTAACCTATTGTCATTTCGTGTGTGTGTGTGTGTGTGTTTGGGGGAAGGGGGGGGATGATTTCAATGTGACTCTCCTATCGACATACATACCACATCTTCATTGAGGGCAAGATCCAGGATCGGGTGAATTTGTGGATCTAGTGCGCGAGTTGCAGCTTGATGTTATAGATGCGTAGACAACCGCTTCACGTGGAGAAACTCAAGATCACGATCTAGATTATATCTTTTTTTGTTTCAAATGAACTTTTAGACATGACATCTCGACCATGCATGAGATAAAACCATCACCTCGTGTGGGATTCCAGTGAGGGGAACATATCTTGTTCCTTCTTTAGATTTAAAAGATCCTAGCCGATGGAAGATGGATTTCGAGATTTCGTCGTCGAGCAATGGATATCATCTACATATTCTGGAGCAGCATCCAGACTGGCTCAAAAGATGGCTGACATACTCCCCCTTTCTCCCATACTTGTCGGAAAACAATAACATCGACCAAGTTGGGAGAAGACAAGAAAATAGGGGAAAATACATCACATAAGTCGTCACAATATTTCTTGGATTTTCCTTTCAATTTTTCGTAAATCGATTTTTTAAATAATGAAGTTCATTTTTTTCGCGTCATTTCGTGTGTGTGTGTGTGTTGGGGGGGGGGGATGATTTCAATGTGACTCTCCTATCGACATACATACCGCATCTTCATTGAGGGCAAAATCCAGGATCGGGTGAGTTTGTAGATCTAGCGCGAGTTGCAGCTTGATGTTATAGATGCGTAGACATCCGCTTCACGTGGAGAAACTCAAGATCACGATCTAGATTAGATCTTTTTTTGTTTCAAATGAACTTTTAGACATGACATCTCGACCATGCATGAGATAAAACCATCACCTCGTGTGGGATTCCAGTGAGGGGAACATATCTTGTTCCTTCTTTAGATTTGAAAGGTCCTAGCCGATGGAAGATGGATTTCAAGATTTCATCGTCGAGCAATGGATATCATCTACATATTCTGGAGCAGCATCCAGACTGGCTCAAAAGATGGCTGACATACTCCCCCTTTCTCCCATACTCGTCGGAAAACAATAACATCGACCAAGTTGGGAGAAGACAAGAAAATAGGGGAAAATACATCACATAAGTCGTCACAATATTTCTTGGATTTTCCTTTCAATTTTTCGTAAATCGATTTTTTAAATAAGTAGTTCATTTTTTTCACATCATTTCTTTTTTTTGCTAATTTTTTCTTGTGTACGGCTTTTCTTTTGTACGCGTCTTTTTCAAAAGTTTTTTTTTGAAACATGACCCACCTTGGGTCAAAAACACAACTTAGCCCAATTGGACTTAGAAAACTTGACCTCCTTTTTTTCTTTTGGCCTTTCTCTCTCTCTTTTTAATTGATATTGCTTTTTTTAATGCAGCAGATGTCTCCACACTTTTTCTTTTTTTTTTCTTTTCCTTCAGCTCACCTGAGCCCTTATAATGGGAAAAAAAATTTTAAAAAACGACAACCCTCGGGGCTTCATTTAGGGTTTCCCAGTTAGGAACCTTTTCTCTTCGATTGCATGTCGCCCCTGATGGGGCTCTACTGATTGGCGCCGCCTGGGGATGATCGACCCCGCCTGCTAGACTGCAAGGGGTGGCTCCGCCTGGATTGCGAGGAGAGATGGAGGAGAGCGGAGGGGCGGCGTGAGCACCGCAAGATGCTACGGCAAGGAGATCTCCACCGCAGGATTGTCACCGCCTGGAGCAGTGTTGGAGAGGCACCAAATCTGCAGTGCTTGGAGAGGGAACCTCGGCCTGGAGGAGCTGCAAGAGCTCGCACCTCCTGCGCGAGTTGAAGAGAGGAGGAATCGCACCGAGATCTGGAGGTTTGCGCGCCGGCACGCGAGAGGGAGGAGCAGTAGCAGTTGGGAAGGTGATGCCTCCGCCTGGAGGCACGCGAGGTCGCTGAAGGAGATGCGGCCTCCCGTGATGCGGTTTGGAGGGTCCTTGCGGCCTGGAGGGAGATGGTTGGGGCTATCGCTGCTTATGCTGGGGTTCGACGCCGACCTTCGATGATGATCTCCGAGATGTGCAGAAATTAGGGTTTCATAAGAAACCCTATAATCTACTTGAACTTGAACAATATAAACAGATCTCGGAACATAATCAAATGATATAATCGAATCTCGAACAAATTACAAAAATAAATCTTCAAGAATAAACCATCGAGAATCGAACCCGCTTCGATACCATGTTAAAAAATAAATAGTGCGGAAGCATATCAGAGATAAAAGAATAAAAACATTATGGACACCGAGATTTAACGTGGAACCCTACTCTCTGAGAAGCGGGATGAAACCATGGGAGAAGGCCTCAAAGGGCCATATGATGCATTGCACTTTCTCACTGAATACAGAGGGTGTAGGGCTTCTTATATAGCCCTCACTAAGTCTCCACATCCCACACAACCAGTAGATGTGGGACTAAATGACTGGATGTAGTAAACGGATCATGGAGTGATCCGCTTACCCATCTACATGATAAGTGACGCATACTCTAACACTATCGACAGACATACATCATCTTCGTTGAGGGCAAGATTCAGGATCGGATGAGTTTTTGGATCTAGTGCGCGAGTTGCAGCTTGATGTTATAGATGTGTAGACATCTGCTTCACGTGGAGAAACTCAAGATCACGATCTAGATTAGAACGTTTTTTTTGTTTCAAAAGAACGTTTAGACATGACATCTCGACCACGCATGAGATCGAACCATCGCCTCGTGTGTGGGATTCTAGTGAGGGGAACATATCTTGTTCCTTTAGATTTGAAAGGTCCTGGCTAATGGAAGATGGATTTAGAGATTTGGTCGTCGACCAATGGATATCATCTACATATTTTGGATCAGCAACATCCAGACTGGCTCAAAAGATGGTTGCCCTATGTAAACGACTCTGCATTCTACAAATACAAAAAGGAACTGCGAGATATATGGAAAGGTCGTTGTTTAAACGTAGAATCTGAGATCCTTCGCCTGGACAAATTAAAGGATGATATAGAACCACCTGTGTATGAGGTTGTGGAATCATGCGGTTTTCAGAAGATTGACATGGATGACAAAAAGCATGTGACTAAATGAATGCAAAGGTTCATGCAGAAATGGATCAAGGAAGGGGATGCAAATACAAAATATTTTGATAAGATGGCAAATAGCAGGCGAATGCATAATATGTTACATGGTGTGGCAATGGATAGTACCTACGTGGAAGGGGACTGTGAAATGGGAAGAGCTTTGGCATATTATTTCCACAGAATCTCCTGTAGGAAGTGGGCATGGCTTTGGAGATGGACTGGTCTTGGGGTGCTGCCCATCTCAAGCATGCAAGTTGTCAACCTGATGAGAGTCTTTGGTCCTGATGATGTGAAATTAGCAGTGATTGAGTTGAATGCAGACGGTAATGCACCAAGACCCGATGGCTTCCCTATCTTTTTTACCGCAGATGTCGGGACATGGTAGGATCAAATGCTATTGTCGTATTAGAAGAATTCTATTAGACAAATGCTAGTTTTAATATGCCCAATAAAGCGCTTGTGTCTTTTTTCCAAAGAAAGATGCATTAGAACAAGTTGAAGATCGCCGCTCCATTGCTTTGTTAAATGTCATTTATCTCATTGTGGTAAAGGTATTGAACACATTGTCTTATGTGTTAGATGATCTTGTTTCACCTGGATAGAATGCTTTCATACTATTGCCAGGGAGATAGATAGTTGACAGCCTAGCAATAGCCACTAAAATTGTGGTAGACTATAAAAGAAGGCAAGCGAGCGGACTACTATAGAAGGTGGACTTCTCTAAAGATTACGATAGTATGGGGTATTGTGGTCTGCTTTGACAAGGTGAGGCTTCCCAGTTGTCTGGATATCCTGGATAAAGCAGTGTTTCACCATCGTGCCATACTTTGTTCTCGTAAATGGAAAACTTGAGGGTGATTTCTTTCAACCATAACGGGGAGTGTGGCAGGGTTGTCCCTTGACACCAATGCTATTTGTTTGGATGTTGATGTTCTCTCTCGCATGGCGGATCAGGTAGTTAAACAGGGGTTGTCAACTAGTTATGTTATTGGCGATATCTCCATTCATGTTTTGTATTACGCATGCAACATTATTTTCTTCATCGAGGAAGAAAAGAATGAAGCAAACAGCATGGGTGTGGTGATTGATATATTTGGTGAGCTTTCTGGCATTCGACTCAACAGGGAAAAGTTTATTATTTTATCTTCTGGCCTTTCCGAGCCGAGGTTGAGGCTTTAAAGTGCGGAATTGAACTTGCATAGCCTACGGCTCCTTGCCTATTTGCTATCTAGACCCACCTTTGAGCAATGATCGTGTGTGTCTAACTAATTGGCTACTTGTGATAGAAATGGAGCGGAAGTTATCAACTTGAAAGGCTTCGACACTTTCATGTGGGGGTGATTGGTCCTTATTAGGGCCATTCTTGTGGATATCCCAGTTCTTTTCATGTCTTCGAATCTAATGCCAATAGGAACATGTCAGTGACTCAAATAGATCATGAGGAGATTTTTATGGGGAGGATAGGCTTAGAACTCATCGGGAATGCATCCTATTGATTGGGACAATGTTCCCTAAGGATGATGGTGGTCTTGGAATCCCTCCCTTGGGTTTGCAAGACTTTGGGGAAGCAGTGAGTACTTGTGGAGTAGAATATTACGTAGAATTTATGCTATACGTGCGCAAGGGTCACCATCTGTGGTACACAATCCAATGCCTCTACTTTTTATTAAGGTATATGCCCACAACTAACGACATTTTTCCGCCATGTGCTTGGAGATGGATGCTAATTTGCCTTCTGGATCGATAATTGGGACCCAAGAAACGAGCTACCCTCGCATGTTTGCCTTGGTAGCTGATAAAGAGACTACAATTTCGAATTTTTAACTATTGGGTGGACAGTTCATGGACACCGAACTTCAGTGCATACTACTTTGAACAACGGTTCCAGGACCTACTGGACAACATGGAATCCATTAGTGTGAAGGAAGGCCCAGTAGAAGGACCTGACCATCGGGTTTGGACTTCGCAGAAATGATGCCTTTACGGTGTGACGAGCCTACAAGACGTTGGTGAGAAGTTTGGAACCAAGGGAGGATTTGTTGACCAGAGACTGCGGATTTATCTTGGAGTTGATTTCCATATGATACCAACATGCATTAAAGTATCTCTTGTTGATGCGTCGTGGAAAAAATTTGACGAAAGATAGACTTTTTAGATTTTTACAGGCCATGACAACACGTGTATTCTTTATGAGGAAGTGGATACGGTTGACCACCTTTTGGCAGTTGTCCATAGGCCATAGATACTTGGGGTGATCTTAACATTGGTTGGTTTCTAGTAACCTCCTGTGTTGCTGGGAGTCTATGTTCAACTCCTGTTTCCGTCCAAACTCCAAGTTGTTCCCTACGGTGATTTGGGTGTTATGGCATGGTGCAATCCTTGGAGCTGAACGGTTCTATATTGAAAATGTAATTTTTTTTTCTGCAAGGACTCTACTCGAGTCATGACTTCTATAAGTTTTTCTATTCTTTTCTAATATAGCTGGAGCGAACAACTTTACCCGATTTCACCACATTAAAAGCACATGCACTTTTCAATCTCTCTGTATATAGTGAATTTATGAGTTATCTTATTGGGGAGGTGCTTTATTTGGAAGTGGAAGAAGCCCTTCAGACCGTTGTTAATAGGATTAGCATGGCATGCAATAAATAGTAATTTCTCATATGAAAATGAATCATTAATAATGCATTGCAGATTGAGCAAGAATCAATGCAGTCGACCCTACTTAAAGTGGGAGAAAGCTTTACCAATAATGCATTGCAGATTAATAGGAGTATAATCATGCATTTCCCATTCATATTACAATTACAATACGCAGACAGGAACCGATTTATTATACGGAACCACATATTAGGGCGAGATCCAGGAAATGTAAAGCAATAAACAAATTGCAGCAAACAAAACAATAAATAGATTAGGTTAGAGATCATCAAAGCATCCATGTAATGGACTGTCCTTAGAGAGGATATCGCCACCACAATACCGGTGCGTAAGGTATAGTGATCCACTCCCAGGATACGGTGGTACACGATTGTCGTCCATGCACACAGACGATATCATCCTCGAAAGCACCTCAGAGAACTGCAATCAAAAGAGGAAGAAACGGGCCGCAATCGTGGTGGAAGAACAGAGAGCGAGCGAGAGAGTTTCTTGCGAGTGAAGAAAAACGACCGTCCGGGGATAGGTATAAGAATACCCGGCTTGCTGCTTTTCGTCTTCTGAAAACATCACTCAACGAGCGCCTCTTCGAATTTGAAATGGCGGCTAAGCAAGAGTCGTTGGGTCGAGTCGAATTCCCATAACGATCGAATCATAATTAATCCATAGGATTAATTTATTCAACTCGTAAAAAGAAACTCGTAGAAAAATTATCGAGATCCAAATTGAATATCCCGAGCCCGATGAGTCCACCAAAATTTTATAACTACTAGATGTGGTACTAAAAATCCCTCCAATACTCCCCTTTTTTCAAATTTGGGAATTCCCAACTTCCCACCAACATCAATCGGTTTTTCAATTGAAACCAAATTGATTATCCAATGTAATTGCATAGGTTTACCAAGTTAAAACCTAATTACATTAAATCTAAATACAATAATCCCATACGAAATTATCAATTTGAAAAAGATATTCAAAAAGGCATCTTTCGATTGCCACACTTTGCTTTCAGTAAAGGTACCTTCCGGTTTGAACCTCTACCTGAGTTTACTACTTTCACCTTAACAGGAACGAAGTGAACTACACCTTGAACTTCATTCTTAGTGTTAAAGTATATGGTATAAACAACAAAGTGTTATTCTGGGTGTAATCTTCAGGGTTGATGCTCTTAAAGCTATGCCCTTTATCATATTTCATGAGTGTATTCTAAAAGACCATCTTCCTTTAATTATGGCCCACAGTAACACTCACATAGGTGGTGTTCTCCAAGCATGCACTGCTAACCATCCTGCCCAAGGGCTTGAACCCATTCAGAGCCTACGCTCTTCATAAACTTGCATCTTAAATGGCACTCAGGCTTTCAGGGATAAGACACTCATGCATAAGCATTAAAATAAGAGTGTCAACCAGTTCTCCAAACATGTTACTACCACATTGAACCTACTTTGTAGGATCTCCACTCAGATAGGTTGGGTAGCTACTGTAGAGGAACTCCAAATGGATCTCACTCACATCCCAAGCTTAGACTTTATGACTAAAGATCTATCAAACCCCTTAGTCAACGGATTTATCGTGTTGTCTTTGGATCCAACAAAATCCACATCCAACACTCCTCGAGACACCAAATCCGTTAACGTCATAAGTCTGATTTGTATGTTTCTCATTGTTTTCTGATTGAACTTTGAACTCTTGAACTTGACAATTGTGGTCATGTTGTCACAATATACCGAGATCGCAGGAACTGACTGACCTTACATGGGAATTTCATAAAGAAGTTCCCTTAGCCATTCATCATCAATTCCAATGGTGTCCAAAGCACACATCTCATCCTCAACAGCAGTGTTTACTAAATCGACCGCACGGTCCGCATATGCGGCCGCATATGCCCACGCGGCATGCAGACCGCATCGATTACATGAATCAGTGCAATAAGCGCCCTCTCCGCATATGCGGCCCGCATATCCCGCATATGCCCCGCATACTGCTCCAGCAGCTCCAACTTTTCAATCTTCTCATTCAGGTCCTTAAATTCCGTAACTCTGTCTCTTCCTTCATTCAATGGTAATAATATGACATGCATTTCTATACAATTGCAATGCATTACACCATTATGTATATGCAATGTTTATGTTTTTCTCATGTATTGATTTCACGAGTATATGCAATATATCGTCGAATATTTTTTATATGTCGATTGAGGTTCTGCTCATGTAGTGCATGTATGTATATTGAAGTTTTGTTATTACAAATCATATAATGTGTGAAGTTTTTATGGTAAATGTTTTTTTTGTGATTAAGTATGAGGCAATTAAAAGCATATATACACACCCATTTAACATCGATCGTTTTTCTTATATCTTCTTTAACTCCACTTAAATACATAAATTCAGTGGTAATGTTATTCATAGATATTTATTTATTTTAAAATTAAAAATTAGAAAACCGCATAGAACCGCATATACCCTGTATATGCCCCCGCATACTGCTTAATCAGTATTCGGTGACCAGTCCGAACGCATACGCATACTGCTTTCCTGAACCTTGGTGTTTTGTGCCACGTTTTCCTTGCTTTTGCATGTATGCCAACCAAGCATTCCATGACCATTTAAATCCATCGTCAAAGTAGTTGTACTGCGAGATTGGAGTAAACATGCAAGGAAGAAAAAGAATAATGTACTAATAATTTAGCAAACTAATTTAATCAACTAATAATTATTATGAATGCAATATATTATATGTAAAGTTTGGTCCTTTTGATGGAGGATCGGTTATAAATATAACGACAGAGATAAATGACCTTATATTCAACAATAGAGGCATTTTGTGTGCTAACTTTTCTATTTTATTGATTGTTGTCATTTATTTTGTGTGCTAATCGTTCTATTGAAGTATTGATATTTGATTGATATAGATTGTTTTGAACTTTATATGAAAGTTATTTTTCTTAGATCTTCTATTGGACCATAATTATACATAAATTTAGTTCTATTGTAGTCACTTTTCTATTTATTTATTTATTTTTAAATAAAAAATTAGGAAACCGCGTAGTACCACATATACCCTGCATATGCCCCCGCATACCGCTTAAGCGCTATTCAGTGACATGTCCGAACGCATACGCATGCCGCTTTCCTGAACCTTGCTCAACAGTAAATCAAGCTAGAATGGTCTGCTTCACATACCTCCACGAGACTGCACCGTCTCCAAGGGTAAAGACATACCCGGTAACACCATTACTCCCAGACTCCTCTATTTTTCATATCCAGCTTGCATTACTATATCCTTCTAGTACAAATGGATACCTACCATAAATGTAAACTAAGAAAAACAATTCCCTTAAAGTACCTCAGTACTCGATCCAGAGCCTCCCAGTGAGTACGGTCAAAACAGCTAGTATATCTACTCAGTTTTGCAATCGAGAATGAAATATCAGGTCTCGTACAATTTACAAGATACATTAAGTTTCCTATCACTTGTTAATACCTTAGCTGAGCTACAGGTACTCCGCTCTTGTTCTTAAACAGCGTTTTGGATGAATCAAAAGGAGTGCTTATAGCTTTGCAATCTTGATATCCAAATTTCTCAAGTACCTTCTCAACATAGTGAGATTGAGAAACTACAATCCCATTAACTAACCTTGTCAATTTGAGATCAAAAATCACATCAGCAACACCCATATCCTTCATCTCAAACTTGCTACTTAAGAACACTTTAGTCCCATTAATAATTCTCGCATGTGTTCCAAACAATAGTTTGTCATCAACATACATGCACAAGACAATGCACTCATCACCTTTCACCTTGGAATAGACACACTTATCGGATTCATGAACATTGAAGCCAGATGACAAAATAGTTTTGTCAAATTTTTCATGTCACTGCTTAGGTACTTGTTTCAATCCGTAAAGGGATCTAATAAGCTTCTAAACCTTTCTCTCATTCTCAGGAATCACAATCCCATCAGGTTTATCCATATAGATCTCTTCCTCAAGATCGCCATGCAAGAAAGCAGTCTTCACATCTATCTAGCAGATAAAGAGATCATAGTCAATGCTATAAGCATCCGGATTGTGGTCATCATAGTCACTGGGGAATATGTATCAAAATAATTGATACCTTCCTTTTGCCTAAAACCTTAGCAACCAATCTGGCTTTATACTTTTCAAAAGATCCGTCTGGCCTGAGCTTTCTCTTAAACACTCATTTGCAACCAATGGTAGAGCACCCTTTGGATAAATCAATCAGTTCTCAAGTTCCATTAGCCATAATGGAACCCATCTCAGATTTAACGGCTTCCTTCCATTTTTTGTTTCAGATGAAGCCATGGCCTCCTTGTAACTTGGTAGATCACTGAAGTGGGTTATTCGAGCAGGGATGGCGGAGTGGCAAAGGACCTCCGCGGTTTCTCGCTCGGCAACGAAAGATGCTGCGGATGGGGCAAATGGCTACGACGGTGATTGGGAAGTGGTCTCGCACCGAGAACGCATGCGCAGGTGCTTCCGGTGCGGCCTTACTGGCCACTTGGCGGCTGCTTGTGCTACACCACCTCGGTGCTTCGTGTGCGGGAAAGAGGGTCATAGGCGAAACACATGTCCTACACGTGCTCGCGGTCCGTTTCTAAAGAGTCTGAGGGGCGACACGCGGTCCCTGTCAAACGTTATAACTCCGGAGAATTGTTTGGCGGTCGGCGGGGTACCACGCTCTCCTGTCACTCCATCCCTGCATGGTTTCCTCATCGAGTCCTGGGTGGAGGACTCTTTATGTGTGGAAGATATTCGCTCGACCATCAAGGAGGAGTTCGTTGGCGCTTTCCTTGGAGATGTCGTGGGATTGGTGCCTTGTCGTTGCTGTGTGCGGGGACTCTCGGAGCTACAACGACGACGGTTGCTTGCTCGGAGGGGGCCGGGTGGCCTCGCGTGGAGGAGCGCCAAGTTTGCGGATGGCAGGGACGATCGTGTTTCGAGAAGGGTGGCGGAGTTTCGAGGTGCCCCGTTCCTGTCGCACTCTGTGCATTGTTTGGCTCTGCTTCTCAGGGGCCTGGGCTCGGTTCTTCGTATTCTTCAGGATGTTACGCTCCTGGGGTCAGACCCGGAGATTACTCTTGTTTTATTGAAGTGCCCCGTCTCGGTCCGTCCCCTCTCGGAGGCGGAGTTGATCGTTGGTCGCTTTCGTTTTCCTCTGCGGGTTCGGCTGTTGGATCAGACGGAGCTCTCTGTGTAGCCTATTGACGTGGGCGGTGGTGCCAGCCACCGTTGTAATGCTGCTACCGGCGGAGATGCTCCGACCGCTGGAGATATCGATTCATCTTCCACCTCCGGGGACGTTTCGCATTCTTCGCCTGGGGTCGTTTTGATTTCTACTGAGCTGACTCGTTTCAGTGCCTTCGACGCCACGTGTGCTTCCAATCTGGGGATGTCGCCTCGTTTACTGCCGCCTTTACAGAATATCGTCTTTGGGACGGGCGCCCATATCTCTTTGCGTTCTTGGGAACACGTTAAACCACCCCTCCCCGTCAGGTCAAGTGGTGCCCGCCTTCTCCTTCTCAATGCCCCCCCTCGGAGTCGGATATTCAGATATTCGGGTCGCAGAACCCGGACTCAAGGGTGGTGGATCCGCTTACGGGCTCCTCGGAGCGTCGGAAGTGGAATCCGGTTGGCCTTTCGGATTTTTGCGTTGATTCTTTCCCATCTGACATCATCCTTGGGCCTGAGTGGCCCTGTGGGAATCTCCGACTTGATGGCAGGCCCTCCCTGGGGGGAGGACAAGATCTGGGCGCTTATCGGGCGGAGGAGGTTCCCCTTTCTTGGGCGCCGCTCCTGGCTGGGAGGTCTGATTCGGGGACTTCTTCGATGGCTACTTCTCTTGGGCCTGACCACAGGCGGATTGGTAGGAGGTACAGGAGGCGCCCGCGGGCGCGTCGGCTCGACACCACGCCGCTGCCGATGTCGGCTCGTTTGGCTCGCGTGGCTGTTTTGGCTGGTGTGGTCCACACCGGGGGAAACTGCAACGGTTCTCAATGAGGGTCCTCACTTGGAATGTAAGGGGTCTGGGTGACCCGGAAAAGAGGAAGATTTTGGCTTCTCGCTTCCTTGAATGGGGTTGTGATATCATTTTACTTCAGGAAACTAAGTTACAATCTTGCACGCGAGATGTGTGGCGCTCTTTCGATGCTGGTCCCATCTCTGAGTACCGTGTTGTGGACGCGGTGGGTTCCGCGGGAGGCATGCTAATTGCCTGGCGGGATCGCGATTTTGCCTTGCGCTCGGAGCTAAGGGGTTCCCATGTATTGACGGTTCTTCTAGATTGCCTCTCCACTTTGCAGACTCTTGTCGTCTCTTGTGTATATGGGCCTTGCCAGGCCGGTGACCGTCGACAACTGTGGGATGAGCTTCGTGCGGCCAGAGCCTCCTTTCCGGGGGGAGCGTGGCTGGTCGGCGGCGACTTCAACGTAACCTTACTATCGACCGATAGGCCGGGGTTGCATGGCGGCCAGGACCAGGGGTCGGCTGACTTCGTGGAACTATTAGATGATTTGGAACTTGAGGTGATTGACGCTCCTGACACAAAATACACTTGGCGGAGCTCGTGCTCTCGCTCCCGCATCGACAGGTTCTTGGCGCCATCCGAACTTCTAAATCTCTTCCCCTCCTACTTTGCCTTGACAAGGGTTCGAACCCGCTCGGATCACTCCCCACTCGTTTGGGACTCGAGGGAACAAAATACGACCCGGGGCTTTTTCAGGTACGAGAAGGCATGGCTTCTCGAGGACTCTTTTTGCGAGATGGTTTCCCACCACTGGACCTCTACGATCGCCTCTGGTTTGGCGGTCTCGAGATTCTTCCAAAAGCTCGTTTCGCTGCGGGGAAGACTTTACTTATTCAAGTAGGAGTCATACGCTGCTCGCCGGGCAGCCAGGGCCTCGGCTAAGGAGATTTTTGCTGGCCTTGATCAGCTCGAGGACTCCGATCCTCTCTCATCTGAGGATCTCGCAAGGCGGGAGGCTTCTCTCAGGAAAGTGGCGCTGGAAGATACGAAGAGAGTTGCAGAGTGGCGCCAGCGTTATAGGCACAAGTGGCTCGTGGAGGGGGATGCCAACACGACATTCTTCCATCGTGTTGCCAGCGGACGACGACTTCCAAATACGTTGCGCTCGATCTTAGTGGACGACGTCCGTATTGCTGGTGACAAGGAGATGGGTAATCTGATTGCCAAGCACTTCCGTGCGTTCTCTTCGCGGTCCCTTCTACGCAGATGGTGTTGGTTGGGCCACGGGGCAGAGCGGCTATCGCCGGAGCTCGCTTCGGGCCTGGTCGTGCCTGTGTCCTTGGACGAGGTTCGGGCAGCCGTCTGGGCTCTCAACACGGATGGCGCGCCTGGGCCGAACGGGTTTCCTGTGCCTTTTTATCGGAACTTTTGGGATCTCCTTGCTGGGGAGGTCCTCGAGGTGGTTCAAGAGGTGTGTTTGTGCAACGCAGGGTTCGAGAAAATTAATCGAGCGCTAATTGTTCTCCTGCCGAAGAATAGTGCGGCTGAGTGCATTGAAGATTTCCAACCAATCGCCCTCTCCAACGGGCTCTATCTGATCGTCGCTAAGGTGTTTGTTCTCTGCCTTAGCAGGGTTCTCGTGAACCTCATTTCTCCCGTCCAGGCGGCTTTCATCCCTGGCAAGCAAATTGGGGACTGCTTCATTATGGCATCTGAAATTGTGGCGGATTGGAAGAGGCTTGGTCCGAAGGCTATGCTCTGGAAGGTAGACTTTGTCAAGGCTTACGATACTCTTGATTGGCGCTTCCTATGGGAAGCTTTACATAGGAGGGGATTCCCCGACGTTTAGATATCTTGGATGAAACGTTGTGTTACCACGACTTATATGGCGGTTCTTGTTAATGGCCGGCCGGAGGGCGGATTTTACCAGCCTCAGAGGGGAGTCAGGCAGGGGTGCCCCCTTGCCCCGCTCCTTTTTGTCATCGAGGCGGATGCGTTGGCCTGCATGTTGGTGCAGGTGCAACGTTGTGGCCTGTTCTCGGGCTTTTCCAAGGATGATCTTACTATCCCACTGTTACAATATGCGGACGACACCTTATTTTTCGTGGAGGGCGGCAGGGAGGAGGTTGGGGTCGTTGCTGTCGTGCTGGATCTCTTTGGGGAAATGTCGGGTCTCGTCCAAAATCAGGACAAGTCCATTTTGGTGCCTTTTGTGTTCTCTGAGGAGGAGGCGCGCTCGTGCTCTACTGACCTGGAGGTGGGCTGCGGCAAATTGCCGTTTCGTTACCTCGGGATGCCGCTTTCTATTGGGCGGGCGCAGCTGGCGGATTAGCTTCCGATCATTGAGAAGATGGAGGGCAGATTAGTGGGGTGGAGTTCTTCCATCCTCTCTAGGGGGGAGGTTGGTACTTCTAAAGGCGGTGTTGGCGTCTATTCCCACCTTCTTTATGTCTGCGACAACTTTAGCGAAGGGGATTCGTGTACGTATTGAAGGACTTATGAGAAGATTCTTATGGCGTGGGAGCGGGCTGACGACCGGGGGCATCCATCTTGTTGATTGGACTATGGTCACGCTGTCGAAATCGGACGGCGGATTGGGTGTCCGTAACCTAAATGTTATGAATGAAGCGTTACTCCTGAAATGGATCTCCCGTGTTTGGGGGACCTCTGAGGATATGTGCTGCAGGTTGATTCGCCGTATTTACCTTTGTCGGAGCCCCATGGTTCTTGTGCCCACTATGGGCGTTCGACCTTCCCCATTTTGGAGGGGGATTCTCTCGCTGCTCCCTCGTTTCCAGGACTTGTTCCAGCCCATCTTGGGAAACGGCCTCTCCTTTGCATTCTGGCTCGACAACTGGACTGGTGAGGGGACGATTGCTTCTCGCTTCCCAAGGCTCTTTGCCTTGGCGGCGGACAGGGAAGTTAAAGTTGCCGATGTGTGGTGTGATGGGAACTGGATGCCCAGATTTTGCGCAAATTTTTCAGATCAAAGACTCGATGAGCTCCTTCAGCTATGCGATTATCTGGCCGGATGCGAGGGCCCCAGGGGGGCCGGGACCACTGGGTTTGGAGAGGCGCTCCTTTTTCGGTCAAGAAGGCTTATGCAGCTATTCGGAGGCCGCCACCTAGTCCTTCCGAGGCCATCACTAAAGACTGCTCATTCATCTGGGGGCTTCATCTCCCTGAGCGTATCGGATTCTTTCTATGGCTCCTCAGGCGCAAGCGCCTAATGACGCGGGACCGTTGCGCTCGGTTCTTGGGCTCTGCTTCGAATTCCTGCTACCTGTGTGGGGTGGCCATTGAGTTGGTGGATCATTTATTCTTCCAATGCCAACGCGATGCGGATTCTTGGGTCGAGCTGGGGCTCGACTGGGTTGACGCGTCTTCGTTCGACACCTTTTGGGAGGGGTTCTGATCTAATCCCCCCAGACCGCGGGTGGAGGTGTTAGGTCCTTTGTCGTTACTATGGTGTATTTGGGTGGAGAGAAACGCCTTGGTGTTCTCGGGCTGCTATTCTATAGGGAAAATGTATTAGCTCGGTCCAAGGCTTTTGTGGAAGCCTGGTCATCTTTATGACCCCTTTTTTGTACTCGTTTTTCTTTTCATTCCTTTTTTCTTAATTAATTGATTGGGGTGCACCATAGTCTGTTACCCCCTCTTTTGGTCTTCAAAAAAAACTTGGTAGATCACCCTCGATCTGGTAGACAACAAAGTCACTACCCAGATCCTTGGCTATTCATGGTCGTTTACTCCTCATTGATTCATTTCTTCTGAAAGGTCATTGGGTTCAGGTTGAGTCTCAATCCCCACATTCGTTATCATTTCCACTTGATTTGGAATAGATCCTATAATGTGGAGGCAGCATCATTGGTCAGATTTTGAGAAATCCCAGTCTTCATAGGGAAGGCATCCTCAAAGAATGTAGCATCACGGAGTTAAACCATAGTGTTGACATCTATGCCCAGTATCTCAAACTGTATTACCAAGAACCTGTATGCATAGCCATCTTACAAATAACATAGGAAGATCGCATCAACAGTTTTAGGACCTAACTTCCTTTTTTGTGTTCTCAAAGTAACACCTTAGCGAGACAGCACCACACTTTGAGAAACCTTAAGCTTTCATATTTTTCCAAAATTCAAAAGGACAATTTTCCATATGTCTTGGAGGTACCATATTCAGAATAAGAAAACCGTATTCAATGCCTCTCCCCACATATAGGTTGGAAGTCCATAATTAATAATTCTATGGGTCCATTTGGTAACTGGGTTACCCCGGGATAACCCGATTTACCCCCATGCATTCCTAGGTTGGAATTCCATCACAAATCAATGTGACATCACATCACATTCTTTATTACATCCCTCTCCAACCCTCATAATCATCCAAACATCTACTATTCATAGGAGGTTACCCCATCCTAGTAACCAAGCATATCCTTTAGGAGAGCAATGATCATGTCAATTAAGGTCGTATGTTTTTATTCTGCTATCCATTTGATTGTGGTGAATATGGAGCAGTAACTTCATGAACTATGCTAAACAATTTACATTCTTCATCAAATAAGTTAGAAGTGTATTCACCTCTTCTATCTGACCTAAGGTGTTTAAGCATTTTTCATGTTTGTGTCTCAGCTTCATTCTTAAATATAAAAAATTTCTCTAAAGCTTCGTCCTTAGTTTTCATTAGTTACACATAACAGTATCTATTACCATCATCTATAAAGGTGATAAAGTATTTCTTATTAGCTCGGGTCAACACACCATTAAACTCGCATATATCAGGGTGCACTATATCCAAGATCTCACTATCTCTAGAGACAAACTGAAAAGACTTCCTACGTATCTTAGCTTGAATACAAATTTCACATTTTTTTAAAGTTTTATTAACAGTGTGTTTAGATATCAACTCTAAATTCATCATTCTTTTAACTTAATTTAAGTTCGCATATCTGAATCTACCATGTCGCAGATCACATGATTCTAAATTATTAACAACATGAGACACAAAATTAGAACATCCAGATAAACATTAACTGAATCAATGTTTATTGAATTTAGGGGGTTGAATTTCGACGAAATTCGATCAAATTTTGGTTTCGATGGGTGACCGAAATTCGACTGAAATGGCCTATATCGACCGAAATATGGGGGACAGTTCAAAAACCGACCGAAATGGTCGAAATTTTGGAGGAATTTCGATTGAAATTCGGCTGAAATTTTGTTTCGATGACTCACCGAAATGGTGAGCGAAATCGAATTTTGAGGTCTTGACTGAATCACATATAATTCTAAACAACAAATCAAAATATGTCAAATAGCATTTTTCATAAAAATACCATGTCTCAGAATGACAACTTTATTACATTTAAAGTTCAACTCAAAATCATTTCTAACTAAGATAGAGCCAGATAAGACATTCTTCTTCAAGTCGTGGACATGCAGCACCATGTGCAAAGTTCAGACACGTCCAGAGGAGAATCTCAAGTTGAATTGTCCTGACCCTACCACTTTGACCGCAAAATCATTCCCCATCTTCACAGTCCTGCCACTGCAGATCTAATAAGAAGAAAACAAAGTTCTGTCGAAACAGATATGGACATTGGTTCGCGTATCCACGAGCCACTCATATGAATCATGATATGATATAGTTCAGGTTTCACAGGGACATACCTCAAGTCCCGCAATGATCATATCCACTTGAGGACTCTCATCTATCGTCTTTGGTTGAGTCTTCAAGGATGGACAAGCGTTCTACCAATGGTCAACCTAATTAAAATGCCAACATGGTTTATTTTTTACCGTTTTTTATACATGAGTAAAAACTCATGTGCCTGTTCAGAAACCAACTTCCTTCAGCCATGGAAAACTTTAAGAACTTAAGAACAGAGTATTTCTCTATATCGATATCCTCGGTGTTATACTTCCAGTCAAGTTCTTCCCATAACCCCTTCGTAGTCTGCGTAGACGACCAGTATACATCAAACAACATGCTGGACAGAGTCAACAAGATACAACCATGGTATATATGGTCGCACACCTTCCACGCAAATTGCACATTTTCACTGATGGGTGAAGGGTTTTCTTTTTTCATCGTAGGACATTCATATTCGAGCATCGAGATTAATCTTATGGTGATTAACCGGATTTTCATGTGTTGTTGCCAACACTTGAAATTCTGACCACCGAATTTTTCAGGCATACCAGTCATATCCACCCTTGATTTAAACATGGTGTGTGACACATTTATAAACTCGGTTCCGGATATCCTTTCTAAGATTGTTGTTAGTAGTACCAACATGGCATGCAATAAACAGTAATTTTTAGATGAAAATGAATCATTAATAATACATCGCAGATTAACATGAATATAATCATGCATTTCCGATTCATGTTACAATTATAATATACGGATAGGAACCGATTTATTATATGGAACACATATTATGGCAAGATCAGGGAAAGCTAAAGCAATAAACAAACTGCAGCAAATAAAACAATAAATAGATTAGGTTAACGATCACCGAAGCGTCCATGTAATGGACTATCCTTAGAGAGAATATCGCCACCACAAACTGATGCGTAGAGTACTGGCAATCCACTCTCAGGATACGACGGCACATGATCGTCGTCCACGCATACAAACGAGATCGTCCTCGAAAGCACCTCAGGGAACCGCAGCCGAAAGAAGAAGAAACGGGTCACAGTCGTGATGGATGAACGGAGAGTGAGCGAGAGAGAGTTTTCTTGCGAGTGAAGAAAAATGAGTGACTGATGATAGGTATAAGAATATCTATCGCACATCTTTTCATCTTTTGAAAACATCCATTAACGGGCACCTCTTCGGATTCTGAAACGATGGTTAAATCAGAGTCGTTGGGTCGAGTCGAATTCTTGTAGCGGTCGAATCATAATTAATCTGTATGATTAATTTATTCAACTCGTACAAAGAAATCCGTAGCAAAACTATCGAGATCCGTATTGATTCTCCCGAGCCTAAGCTCGAGCCGATGCCGGAGCCGGAATGTGCAGCGTGTATGTGGTCCCCCATTCCACCTCTCTACTATTGATACAAGAGCTTGGCATGTGAACTCATATATAAGTCCGCCAAAATTTTAGAACTATTAGATGGGTACTAAAAATCCACCCAAAACTCCCCTTGCCTTAAATTTGAGAATTCCCAACTTCTCTCCAACATCAATTGGATTCCCAATTGAAATCAAATTGATAGTCCAATGTAATTGCATAGGTTACCAAGTTCAAACCTAATTATATTAAGCCTAAATACAACATAGACCGGTCGGACCAATGATTTACCTTTCGTTGCGATTGCAATTTCCAGTCATGTACCCTTGCAATTAACATTGCTTCTTCTAGCATCTGAGACATAAAGGAACAGACCCCACGTTCCAATTCTGGTTTAAGCCCACTTGAAAAAAATCCTAGCAAGTGTTATACAGGTAGGCCTTTCACTTTATACGAAAGACGCCTTAAATTCTTTCTGATACTCCAGGAAATAACTCGATTGTCGCATTTTGATGAAGTAATCATGGGTGTTCTCAAGATTCCCAAATCTTAAATCAAGACCCTTGACAGGATCATCCTTAGGAGACATGTTTTCCATAAATTATCAATACCAATTCAAAGCATCACCCGTAAGATGAAAAGATGAAATCAAATTTTCCTGATATTCGGAACTCGATAAAAATCAAAGTATTGTTGAGCTTTGTATTCCCATTCATATCCATTATCGTTTCCGTCAAAAATGGGAAACCTAAGAAGGTTTTCCTTGCCCGTTGCTTGTAACATATCGGACAATTGAGGAGAACTAGAACATGAACGTCCGCCCAACGATTCAGAACAAAACTCTGAGACCTTGGAAGCTATCACATCAGTAACCAGCCTTTTGATCACCTCCATTTCTTTGGAATCAAGGTGATGACGCCAGAAGGTGGCTCAGACACCAACTTGTTGCGGGTCACCCTTGGAACAGAGGTGTCTAAATCCTCGCTAATCACGGATTAGGAAAGGGAATAGCTAACAACAGAATAGAAGGTAGAATAGCAAGCAGAGAATAAGAGAGCATCGACCGAGAACAGGGAACAGAAAAGAATGGGAAATATAGAAGACTGGGAAAATGGGCATGTTCAATAATGCCTTTCTGTTTACTCCTCCGTCCTTTTGGTGTCCCACACAATGTACAAACAGATTTTCCTGCCATGTTCTGGGTTTATTAGCGTTCAATACAGTTATTCCCGCCATATTATGGGTTCTTTACCCATCACTCTACTCTATCACAAAGAAATCAATAAATGCTGAGAAGGAAATGGGTGCCTACGTACATACCCAGGAAATGAACTGAACATGAAGAAAGTTAGTGATTACTTCCTCGTTTCCATTGTACACTTAGTTGCATATAGAGAAAAAAACAATTTTGAAGTATATAACCTGTGTGCAGAGTTTCTTTCGATCTTCTAGTCCAGGAATTAGGTCAATTCGTCGACTAGGGAAGGGCTCAATAGACTGATACTATCCAACGGATCCAGAGCGAAACCCTAGAAGATGAGCGACTCCCTCATTCTTCGGGCCCTGAGATCGCAACAAGCGGGCAATGTTGGATCGATTGCAGCGTGGAGAGGTGAGGTTTCAGGAAGAACGGAGTACCATTTTCTTGTGGGGATCGAGAGGAGGAGCTCTAGAATTTTGCGCTTGTGGGGTTAGACTTCGAACAACGAGCGGGGCTCGAGGGTGGAGAGTGGGGGAAGCCATTATCAAATATAACTTATTTAGCAATTAATAATGATTTGATAAATAATTATTTGACAATTTATGTATACACAATAAATTAATAATTAAGATAGAATGATATTATAAACTGGGTTAAATGGGATTACTTACGTAGGAACCAACTTGACTAGGGAGATGTAAATTACTATATAACAACATATAACAACATGTTCTCATTCGAATTCTGTGTAAAATAAATAGTCCTAACCCATCCAGCTAAAAAAAGTTAATTTCAGCAATTCTGATATCGTTAAAATTTTGACATGTTTCATAGATGGGATATGATACTCAATTAGGTTCGAAATTTGAATGAAAATTTGTTGTCATGTAGTGATCTATATCCCCTTGTCTTATTGGAAAATACCACAAAAATAACAAAAATAAAAGTGGGGTAGCTCAAATTTACCTTAATAATCTTTGTGAACAAATAGTAAATAGCATTACATTGATATTAAAAAAATATAATATTGATAAATATTAATGTAGCATTTATTATAATATATATATATATGAGATGATTTATACAATGATAAATAAGTAGGGCTGGTCGAGATGGGCTAAATATTATGTAACTCTTTTACTTAAACGTATATTATAATCTCGTTTAATCCAAGTGTAAACCATTAAAATGATGATAAGCCTTCATCTTACATGGCAATTGAATAAACGTTCAAGGTCTATTTTGTGAAGGAAAATGAAGATATGATGGTGAGGTGGATATGGAATAAAGACTCTTATTCAAAATTCTTGTTTCTTTGGTGGAATTTACTATGGATAACAGAGATGGGATGAGGATATGTTATTTCTATCGTTTTGATCGGGTAAGTGTATGTGTGACGAGGAATGTGGAATAATCAATAATGATTTTTGTGTTTTAAGTTATGTTGTATTTATTAAGGAATTGGCATCTCGAATTAGTCATTTTCAATAAATTGGTGTATTTTTGTTGAATCCTAGCTTGCATCGTGTGCAATGTATCTACTCTGTATTTGTAACATGAAGTCCGAAATTTCAATAAATCACATAACATAGGGTTATCACTTGCATGCAAGATTTTAAAAAAGGAAATTTTGCTGTAAGATTTTAAAAAAGGAAATTTTGCAACCTCGATCGTAGAATTTTTGTAATGGAATTTCTAGGCAAATCCACTAGACTCTTTTCTCTCTCAGCGGTTGTTCAACTATCCTTACTTTCCTAGCTTCTCCCCACCAAACAAAAGATAGATCACTCGGGTTAGCGGAGGATATGCTAAATAGACATTATAGAATAACATCTTTTGATGAGAGACACAAAAACGAAACTTCAAGAAAACTAGTGTTTTATTAATTATATGAGGATAGTAAGCAAACAAATGCTTAGAAAAGGGTATTTGAACCTGACGGGAAGAAACAGTATCATGACATATTAAAATTCATTTCCATAATTATTTTATTTTTTAAAAAATTTAGTGAAGATAGGTCAAGTTTAGAATCTAATGCTAAAATTATGGACAGGATCCACCCAACTCAAGTTTGAGCTCATAAACCTTTTCTTTGATTGTCATTGCAAGACCTACTGCCCATCCACCTTCCATTACCACATAATATCTTCAGCCCCATCGGAAGATCGTTAAAATTCACTGAACTTAATAAAAAACAACGTAAATTTTTAGTGATGTCTTCTCGTGTGATAGAGGAGCTCAATCTCTAATTTTCAAAGTAACGTTACATTGATTCGCAGCTTATTTTTCTTATTTTTCTTTCTAGTACAGTTATAATCATATTTTGTTGCGGTCCTTGATGGTGATGCAATGGAGTGGCGAGAATAATGGTTCACAAGAAACCATCATGTGCAAGGTACTTACCTTCCTTTTAGATTGAATTTTCTCAATCCTATAGACCCCTTGGAATGTTGCCAAGGAAGTACAGATCTCTTCATACGTCTAGACAAGCATGAGTCATGGGAGAGTAGAAGTGCAAGTCTCTCTTCAAATGCACAAGCCAGAGCAAGGAGACACATGTCCACTCAATTATAGGTTACAATATGATAGTGTGAAGGTGCAAAGACTTTGAGATTATCTCTATCCTACTCTATTCTTAGCATCCTTTCTCCATACTTCATCAATTGCTCTTGAAGGCCTCCTGATCAATCCTCTACAACCTATCAAGATTTCCATTTTCTTCTGAAAAACTAGCCTAGGTTACCTCTTAGTAAGGCTTCAAATAAATAAGTAAAAAGAGATGAAGTGGGATGTTTTGGTTGTTTATTCAAAGGTGAAAATATATGATATATTATGTTGGAACCACTAATGCTAAAATATAATTTGGAAATGATGATATGCATGTGGTAATATGGAACTTATGCAATCATACATAAAGTTAATATACATACATGTATGCTTGGCATGACATATTGTTTTATCTTAAAATAAATTGATTATATTAAATGTAATTGATAAAATGATCGTGAAAAGGATCCAACAAGACATGGAATAATGCGAGAATAACATGAAAAATGTAAGCATAAAATCAAAGTGAAAAAGAGACCAAGCATAAAATAATTATGCTTTAGGGTGTCAAGTTTCAGTGCAACATGATGAACCCGGGTCTCATCCACCTAGTGCAATTTCAGTGCAGGCTGCGATAGCGGTACCAATTTGAAGCAAACTTTGAATACTAAATTTGGCCCCAAACGAGGGTCAAAACCATCTAGGGAGATGATAATGGATAAGCTTCATGGCCGAGAGGGAAATAACTCGTATCACCAGCTAAGCTCCTAAATGATCGCTCGATGATAAAGGAGGTAGGGGTGCAAGGACGACCATGAGGTTTTCTTAGAAGCAACCGCCCTTGAAAGAGTGCCAATAGCTCAGTAATCGAGCGCTCTTGCGTCGAAGATGAATGAGGCTAAGCGATCTGCCAAAGTTATAGGATGTAAAAAAAGCATCGGTATGATAATTGAGCTTAAAATCTTGACAAACACCTACTTTTGCATCCCAATACTACATTCTTACAAATACATGCGTGAAAATAGAAGGCACTTAGTAAAACTAAAATAAGCACAAAATATTGAACAAATAAGATGAAGAAAAGTCAGAAAATCATGAAAATCTGTGTATGTAATGTCCAAACCATCACTAATTTCTAATAAATTATAATCAACTCTACATAATGAGAAATGATCTCCATAGTCTACATAATGACCAGACTAACTCGTGAAAAAAAAATCCTCAAACATACCAACATGGATGTACAACAAATAAAGACAAACCCTAGTTCTATGTCTACTTTGTGACTTTTTTGTGGCTAGATTTTATCTGTCATTGTAGATGTCTTGGATTTGGCTTATTGTGTAAGACCTGCTTATAACATTGTATTTTTTTAATTCTATCTGTCCAATCATATGTCATGTCAAACTAAATTGCTCTCGAGGCTTAAGCCAAACATAAAGGTAGGCTCCTTAGAGACTTATTTACACACTTCCTCTTCTCTTCCCTTCAACTTCCTTAATGTTTCTCTTAAGTTTAAATTTCATCTGTGTATCCCTAAATACAATACCTTGAACATTAAGATACTTACATGACTTGATCAATACTTCTCTCAACCATATCTTAAAAAGTTCATTATTTTCTCAAATTTATATAATTATCAAAAATTTATTAAGGATTACTTCATAGACAAGGACATCTAGAGGCTAAATCACTAGTATATGATGCTTCTATTTCCAACTTTTTCTTTCATAAGGTTACAATCACTCAAACTACAAATTACCAGCAATCTGTGTTAATATCATATGTCTGGATATAAATAAAAGAATAAATTACAAAAAATCCTTGAACAATACACCCATTTTAGTGTCATAACTGAACTTTGAAAGTAACAATGTGGTACTCGAACTCTAAGATTTGTCTCAATGTGGTCCTTGACTATTGAAATTTAGTTAGTTATTTCACCTTTTTAATCTTAAATTTCAATAGTCAAGGACCACATTAAGACAACTCGTAAAGTTATGGTACCTCATTTTTACCTTTTTAAAGTTCAAATATGACATTAAAATCGGGAGTATAGTTCATGGACTTCAATGTAATTTACTATAAACAAAATGTAAGGACATGAGAAGCTTCAACAAAACTATATGTCCAAAACTATGTGTCCTCGATAAACAGAAAAAAAATTAAATAAATGTGCTCACACTGCTTTCTTTAAAAGAAAATGTCCTCGATCCCTACAACAAAATACTCATGTGGTAAGTAAGTTATAGCGACAAAATTCTGTAGCAACCATACATCTCTTTCCCACGATAATTTCGCCGCCCAAACGTCAACACTGAAATGGGCATCACACATTACACTGAAACAATCTGTTGCCACAAGTTTGTGATAACATATTGTCTGTCAATTGCAATAAAACCATGTTTATCAAGCTTTTGGCAATGAGTATTTATGAAGTTGATGTTCGAATATGTTGTCACCAAGGTTTAGAAAAATCGAAACGGACAACGAACCGGTCATTAATGGATTGTGGTCCAATCGGGTCTAACCATTAGTTCGAATCGGTCAAACTGGTGATGACATCAAGATGATGTCAGCATACACATGAAGAAAAATCAGTCCGGTCATGATTTGTTGGTCGAACTGGTCGAATCATTTTTTGAACTGACAAAAGTGATAAATATATATATATATATATATATATAAATCCTACTTACGCATACAAACATATGTTGTCCATGTATATATAAAAAAATTCTAGTAAATAATAATTACGTCAGTCGATTTATATCGAAGTGGCATCATAAACCATCTTACTAACAAAGCTCAAAATTAGATGCATAATACATAAAAACTTAGCGTCTATATGTATTATATAATAAACAATATCACTTGAGGACTACAGAGGAGGTGGCACGTATCGTTGCATAATATGGTAGATTAACACATTAAAATAATCATTTTAATAATTCAATTATAAATAGATCACTGGCATTGCATCATCATCATCGATTTTTTTAATTTGCAATCTCTCGTCAAAGGAAGGATGAACCCTTAACTTTGTAGAAGCACACAAATAAGGCAGCAACATTATCATCGTTGTTTCAAGGAATCGCTGGATTCAACTGCAGCAGCTGAGGTTTTGAGCATAAGCATCATGCAGACGCTACCACCAACAGAAGCTCAAGGAGGCAACAACTAAGTTGTAACATACTTTGATTGGTTGTTTTTTCATTGAGGCATCATCAACAATCAGTAGTTGGTTCTAATGGCGTTATTCACTTTTTTTGTATATATTTGGATCAGGAGAATCTCAATTTATCTCACATTGGCATGTTTCTACGTATATAAAAAATCAGATTATCTCAAATTGGCAAAACGTTGAACAGCTTGTGGGCACAGTGAGACATAGGAACTTCCCAAAAGTCCAACCAAAACTAATAATAAAATCATATCTTTAATGCAATAGAAACCATCTTACCTCAACACACCTCTTGCATCTTTATGGCTACGAGGCTGCACCATCGCAAGGGAAGGATGAAGGTTCACTACTTGTGGGAAAGGGAGCTACACCTTGTTGGAGGCTCTCATCCAAAAGGAAGTTAAGCCGCTGTAAGGAGGACATGGTGGTGGAGGGGAGGGTACGGAGGCTATGAAACAGAGGGCTTTAATTAGGGAAAAATCCGAATATTGGAAGGGGAAGAGACGTGTAATCAGTTCAATGGGTTCGGTTCGTTCCGGTCCGGTTTTGAGTTGGATTAGACCTTTCGGTCGAACATGGTTTTATTTTTTATCTATTTATCCGATTCGATCAGTCGAACTAGCCGGTCCGTTATAGTTTTTTAAACCCTGATTGTTAAAAATGAAATTTCTATTACTAGAATCCGTTGCTACAATGTGTTTTTGTTGCGGTTGGTAAACGCTAAAAGTTTCTCGCGACATTATTCGATGTAATTTTGGCCATGTTAAAATATAATACTTAGCCCAGCGAGGCTGAAGTACCAACATTATATGGTATTGCATATGCTGGTGGTACTCAATTATATAATTTCCAAATTATAACCTCATGCCGACATTATAACTTCAAGCTGATGCTAATATATATGCATGTTTGCAGAAACGCAAGTTTGTCATCAGTCATCTCTGCGATGCATCCAAGCACCGAAACATTGAATAAGGTAGGGACAGATAAGAGACGTATCATATCCAGTGTCACCTCAATTAAGCTCGGCTAACAGCATCCCGCCATTATCAAATCACAAGTTGGGTTCATCATCAGTGGGCCTATCTGCATGCGAAGGTTACGAAGAGGAAAGCGTTTTGTCTCTACGGCTCTCTTTCTGTCTTCATTTACCTTTGCCATCTGCCAATCAGCCGCGAAATCAGGAGAACTGCATCCATCCCGAGCGGGAGAAAGGCCACAGCTCGTGTTCTGCTTCATCGAGATACCAATGGACTGGGATGAAATGGTTCCAAGGGATTCAGCCAAGATGAAATTTGAGGGCCATGGCCATCCCATCACAAGATATGCAACATTTTAATAGCTGTATGGATACGTCTGGGGCCACTCCATGATGGGTACCCCAACCTACCATTTACACAGAGAGAGGTCGAGACAAACAGGTTGAGTGAGGGGTTGGGATGGAGAGCACATGCATGTGCCCTGATCTGGACGTGCATGCTGCCGTGCCCATCCCATCTCACCAGTTTCTCAGCAACTTCCCTCTTGGGGTTTCAATAATGCCCAATGACAAGTGACAACCCATAGTTCTGAAGCAAAAAAAACCTCTGACGGGCAATTGGGCAGAGAGCCAAAACCATAATTTTAAGAAAACAGGACTACAATTTCATATTACACCCTCCATGTCTTAGCATCTTGCATGCATAAAAGGAATATGACTACTAAGGTGGACGAGAATGAAAGTTGTTCATATTCAATACAGCCAAGCCGGCAAGTCACCGATATCTAACCCAAACACACGCAGTCTCCTCACCTCAAACCCCTATAAAAGCCCTCCCTCCCTCCCCAATCTTTCCATCCAAATATATATCACCACCATAGTCTTAATCATCAAGATGCAAATGGCCCTCTCCTTCCCCTCACTGTCCATCTGCTTCTTCATAGCCATCACCACCTTAGCCTTGGGTGCCCCTCCACTCAAGCCAGTGGACGTGCCCTTCCAGAAGAACTACGTCCCTACGTGGGCCTTTGACCACATCAAGTACTACAATGGTGGCAACGAGGCTCAGCTCTACCTCGACAAGAATACAGGTGATCCATCCGCTGATCCCTGCTTGACCCATTTCACATTTAATGCTGTATAAACGATCTGTATACTTCAGGAACTGGTTTCCAATCGAGGGGCTCCTATCTGTTTGGGCACTTCAGCATGCAGATCAAGATGGTCCCCGGTGATTCTGCTGGGACTGTCACTGCCTTCTATGTGAGTTCACTGGATCTTAAGTTGTATCCGGTATTTTACCATCTAATTTCGATGAAAGAACATGCTAAAAAAGTGGGTACCTGGTGTTTTCCTCAGCTCTCATCTCAGAACTCGGAACATGATGAGATAGATTTCGAGTTCTTGGGGAACAGATCGGGCCAGCCTTACATTCTGCAGACCAATGTGTACACAGGAGGCAAAGGTGATAGGGAGCACAGGATATACTTATGGTTTGATCCAACCAAGGAGTTCCACACCTACTCTGTCCTCTGGAACATGTATCAGATCGTGTAAGTTTTTATTCTATAAATAGATTTATCTCAAAATGGTATTAATTAAATGCAAATATGACCCGTTATTTAGGATTTGAAAGGTTAAAAGTGAATACCTTTTAACTGACTGTGATGCTCTTGTTCTTTACTGACTGTATCTGCCTTTCTCCTATTGGCTGCATCCAGAAATCTGAGGAATATTTTAATGCCCTATTGGCTTTTTGTTGCCAGAGAACCTTATCGTGCTTTGCTAATGGTGCATCCATGTGATGCATATTTATTGCACCCGTTCCTTTGGTGTAAATATTAATCTTCATAGTAAAATATACTAGAACTGCGCAATCTATGCCCTTGAACCTGACATCATATGAATAATAGATTTTTGTCCGTTTTTTTTCTGGGTCTTGACCTATGTTGTGTTAAGATATAACATTTGGTACGAGTACTGTCATATAAAACTAAACTGAAAACATAACAGCAGTAAATCAAAGGCATCCTTGACCAAACTTGACCATGGTTTGACGGATCATAGGCATCCGAGCCTTTAGGACCACCACACATATGTATATATATTAATCCAAGAACTTTATAGTATGTGCTCTGTTGTTTAGTATTTTATGAGGGGCATACGCATGGATATGTGATCAGAACCCCAAGCAGTGATGGCATGTGGTCAGAAACAAGTAGTACGCTGGCGTGGACCTCTTTTGTATTGTAGTGTTGCTCTTCTTCCATGTTGTCATCATCTGCTTTGTTTCGTTTAGGTCCTTCACATCTTGCCCTTCCCCATGATTAAGATTCTCTATCGTCCAATGTATTAAACTTGGGAAACGGAGCATGGAATGCATGAGGTAATGATGCCATATAATAACTGGTCGCACAGATCTCATGGAATGCATGAGCAAATGGTCAGGGGAGACAGAAAAAACTACCAAGTTATATCAGCAAATGGTAGATATAAATGGAATGCCATTGTGACTACTACTATTAATTCTGATGCAGGTTTTTTGTGGATGACTATCCCATCCGTGTGTTCAAGAATAACAGGGACTTGGGAGTTCGCTATCCCTTCAACCAACCCATGAAGATCTATTCTAGCCTATGGAACGCCGACGACTGGGCGACACGTGGGGGCCTTGAGAAGACCGATTGGTCCAAGGCGCCCTTCGTCGCCTCGTACCGTGGCTTCCACATCGACGGTTGCGAGGCCTCCGTCGAGGCAAAATTCTGTGCCACCCAAGGCAAGAGGTGGTGGGATCAGAGCGCATTCCAGGACCTCGATGGGCTCCAGTACCGCAAGCTCGCCTTGGTGAGGCAAAAGTACACCATCTATAACTACTGCAAGGACCGATCAAGATACCCCGTCGCCCCGCCTGAGTGTGCCAGGGATCGGGATGCATGAATGTCATCCGATGCAAATGGACCTCCCCATGCTGGTGGGGTTATTTAAGGTTTGAAGTTGAGGGTCTTCTGTGTGGTGGTGGTAAAGTTGTCCTTGGCGTCATTGTATTTGTATTTGTATTTGTACGCGTTAAATACCAATGTTTGCATTAATGATTTATGTTGGACCTGAACCATGTTCAAACTTCACGAGATTTTCCCATTTTATTTGGGACGCATTCTTTCAATGTAATTCAATGCCCCCATTCCATAAAATGGGCACTCAATAAGATATAAAAATCTTGCACATGGATGCATAAAATAAACATCGCATATCAAATTCAAATGTATGTTACCTTGCGACAGGGAGAAATTTTTACTTGGTGTGGCCAAATTATTGAGGCTACACACATACATGTACGCATACACATATACATAAAGATACAATATATATAGTTTATTTTTGTTATTATTTATTATTTTAATTATTAATATTTATTTACAAGGAATTTTTACAAAGATACCTCTATAAACTTACGATTTCACATAAATATCCAAACAAACATCGTATGGACAAAAAGGCCCTTACAAATATCTTCAAATTATAAAAACTTTCATTAATACAATGTTAAGTAATACCATTAAATCTAATGTTTTAAAAAAGTCAAATTATATCAATCTTAATGTAGGGATGCAAAGGGATATAAATATATACGTACCTATTCCTTATAATAATGTTATATATATTTTGACAGGTGTATATGTATCTATATTAAAATGCATACATATATAAATATCACTTTGGTATCCACGTACATTTTTGTATATATTTTTATATTTTTAATATATAGCTGCATATTTTTTTAATTACATATAACAAAATATTTATCTTTTTTGTATATTTGATATAAATTTTATAATATATATATATTGTATTTGTATCATAATAAGTCATTCAATTCACATATACAAACTAATTTATAAAGTATTTGTGATTGCATTCATATTTAATCCATATTCATTTTATATCTATACTCAATTTTCAAGATACGGTAACATATTATTCATATTCGTTGATAACTATATCGACATCCACTCATATATTAAAATAAAATTGGATACGATAACACCTATATACTTGCCCATAACTAATCATTTATATCCTTATTTTGGTATCTTTTACGTAGTGTAATTACTCTTTATATTCTAGATTTTAACGATTATTCTAATAATCCAGCATTTTTAATGGGTTTATTTATGTTAAAAATGAAATTTTATAGAAAGATATAAAGGTTGGCATGTGCACAACATGTAAATGGTAATAGTTAATTATGCATCTTTAATATATAAAGGGAATGATTCCCTACAGCGGGATGCGTATATACGGATGTTTTTTTAATTTATCAATATTTTATCGGTTGGTAAATATATAATGACGAGTATTATTTATTTCAAAATGATTTTTATGTTAAAATTAGAGAATAATATCATATCTATTACTATATCACTCACGAAGGTCAATATAGCAACGTTTATTAATCACTATTTTTTCAGAATATTAACTAATCGTTGCTATTAAAATCATGACGATTAAGCGCCACTATGTGGACCAAATTGATATAACAACAGATATTACATCCATTCCTAATTTCAAATATAAAAAATCTCGATAAATAATATTCATCGTTATATATTAAACAATATACGATATAATGACGAATTAAAAAGTCTCTACAGACTTATTTTGTTCTTGTAGTTATTTATAACATGTAGTTCCCCTAAAACATACAAATGTTAATAATTAAATTATTGTATTCAGATTATATTATTGATTTTTATTGAGAAATGAGGATGGGTGAATGATATACAACTTGTAAATGGGGGATGGAAAGCCGTTATATATAACTTATTAACATTTATATTTAACTATTTGATGAATCTCGTATTCATCATGCTAAAAGCCGCTAACTAAACCATGTCTTGACTAATCCAATAAAAACCACCTTTAATTCTTTATTTTTATCTTGTATTATTTTGTGTATAATTAGTCCTTAATTATTTGTATTTAATTTCCCTTATTTTTCTGTATTTATTTTATCATCAAAAACCCCTAAAAATTAGGTAGATTAATTGTCTATAAATCACTAACCATTAAAAAGACTAAAAAAATACAAACACAATTCAAAGATAAAAACCGGTGTTTTTATCCCCCTAAAAATACCCCCAAAAATACGTTTTGTACAAATGACCTCTTTTGACTTTTTGACCAACATGAAAGTTGTAGATCTCATCGAGACGAGAAACTTTCATGTTTTGACTTTTTCCTAATTTTGCCTCTAACTATTTTTTTGTATTTATCTTTGTATTTTCAGTCTGAAATTTTCTGATTGGGCCATGTGGCGCTCTCTGGAGCAGCCACGTGGCCCGCCTCTTCTTCTGACACCCGACGCCCATCTGGGCCGTTGGATTCACTCGCCCCCACCTTCATCTAAGCCGTTGATGAATCTCCATTTCATCACCTTTATTCTATCATTTTGGCCTCAAAAACCCCAGCAAATGCATGTAAACAACATTAATTTGTACATAATAGCATTCATTATTCATTGTATTAATTGTACATTAAATAAAGTTTTAATGCCAAAATTATAGAATAAAGAGAGAAAAGAAAAAGGAATAAAATATTGTAAATATTTTATGACCCTAACCCCGAGACCAAGGCCAGCATGGTATTGGTCGACAAGGAATAAAGTAGGGGGAGATAAGGGCTGATATACAATGAATATCTCAGTTATTCATTCATCCATTTATGCATTTTTGACACCTATTTTGTACATAACTATTTATTCCTCAAATAAAGAAACTTTGTTCATGAAAATTGTAGATAATAATGTAAATAAAAATACAAAATTGAGTTTGTGAAAAAATAACACTCAGTGTACATTTTATACACAGAATGAAAAGCCAAAATCTCAACTTCACAGACCCATATCTTGCAAATAAAAACTCCAAATCACCCAAACTCACCTTTAATTGTATATAGCATTTCATAAACTATTTTATAAAATTGGTTTCATAATTTTTGGAGTCCATCTGTGGAAGTTAGGTTTTTGGCCCTTCTTGTACATAATACCTGATTAAAATATTCATTTTATTTACTACCTATTGTTTTTATAAATTTATATTTTTAGAATCCTGTAAATAATGTATATAAATCATGTACATGTTGAAGTTACAAGAAAACCAAAAAGAATTTGATAAATAAAATAAGTCTATAATAATCATAGACAAAAGACCTATGCTACATACATGTATATAAATAAAAAGGAACTTAATTCTTTTATTTATCCATATTTTATAATAATGTACATATAATATATCATTCATTAAAAATACAAATCCAAAATAAAAACAAATAAAATTCATCAAATAAATAAAATGCATATAATATATATGTAAAATACCTATAGGTATACATACATACACATACATCTATTTATTTAAAAATATAAATAAACTCATAAAAATAAAATAAAAATATATTTATACTCACAAAAATAAGTTATAAAATTATAAAATAAGAAACTAAAACAATAAAATAAAATAAATAAACTAAAAATAAAATATACCAAAATACATATAAAATACATACATATACACATTATTTTAATAAAACCGTAATAAAATACTTCAAAAAAAAATAAATAAAAATCATAAATAAATACTACATTAATTTATAAACATTTTTTATCTTATAAGTAAAATCTAATAAAATCATTTACTAGGTTAAATAATTCATTTTTTAATAAGGAGCCCTATTTTGGCGTGTAGCGGCTGAGGTGGACCAATGGGCGCGTCGCGCCTGTTGACCGCAGGTCAACTGGACCTCCAGGCGTCTGACTTCACGCAACCCGTCTTTTCCCCGATTTCCGCCATTTTTCACGCCTGGCTCAGTGAACCATCGCACTCGCTTCCTTCACAAGATTTGTCCTCTGATCATCCATGGTGCCCGCCAAGATCATAGATCAATCTGATACTCACTGGTTTAATCAATAATCGCCGGTCAATAAGGCCACTCATCAATGTCTATAAATAAAAAGCTCCGCCCTCCTCCTCGAATTTGGCCAATTTCACCCCCTTTCTGTGCTTGATTCGATTCCTGGCGTTGCCCTCGTGACAGGAGGAGCTTTCCCAGCAGTTGACTCGGCCGGAGAAGGAGGAAGTTTTGACGCGGTGGTGCTCCGGCGACCACCCTGCTCCCTGGCGGCCCCCAGGTATAAGAGCTGTTCTTTCTTGCTTAGTAGTTAGGTTTTAGTATTAGCTTTTAATTCCAGCCCTTAGGTTAGCATTTAGATGATTAGCTTAGGCCAAAATCAGAAATTCGAAGTTCGCCGGAGCTGAGCTCCGGCGACTTCCCCACTGTGATCCTATCTGTCTCCGACCGCCTAAATCGCCTCATCTCCATCCCCTTCGAGTTCTCCATCAAATGCGCACACTTGTTCAACCCAGGACCCCAGGTCTTGGCGAATCGGAGCTCCTCCTCCGCCCTTCGTCGGAGCCCCTCCGTTCCACCTCATTTTGCTGCACAGCTTCAACCTTTTTGGTCGAGGAGCATCCCCTCGAGCCATGCTATCTTCCTGTGCAGGTCTGGTGCGCAAATAAGCACCCTGAGGCGAAATCAAGTCACGCCGGAGGTACCTGGAGCCCCACTTCTTCTCCGACCTCGCGAGGTTGCTCCAGTGTACCTCTGGTCGATCCAACACCTCCGGACGACAGAGGAACCTTCCAGGAAGCTTTTGGGACACCGTGGAGCAGTGATGGACGGCGGAGGTGCGAGATCCAGCCGGGAGAAGCTCGCTCAGGCGAGCGTTCTTCCCTGTTCTTCCATGCGCCCTCTCCGCCGTCGGATGAAGATGAAGGTCCCAGATTAGAAGGGAGCCGTTGGATGGAGCCCCGCAGCAACCGTCAGATCACCTCAAGTGATCTAATCTCAGCCCTCCATCGGCGAAGCAGTATCGGCTCACGTGGAGGCGCCACGTGGCAAGTGAGCGAGGATCAGCCGTTGGATGAAGCGCCTGAGGGGGTAAACTTCACATACACCCCCCCCCGCCTTTTTGTAATTAATATTTGATTCTAAAAATAAAATGTCACGTTGTAAATAATTTGTATAATTTGCAGTTTGATCCCTTAGTTTAATTTTATTTGCAGATGGGTCCCTCTGCGCCTCACGTGTAGTCCCACGTGAGGCACAGGAGTTTTTGCACATAACCCCTGCCGGGTTTTGATAATTGTAAAATGGCCTGTAAAATAAAAAGAAATATTTATTTGTACTGTGATATTTGCATGGACCCCCCGAACAAATGTTATAATTGCAAAAATGCCCCTGCCAGGCCATATATTTTGGGATGCTTTGTCTATTTATTTTGTGCTCTATATTTCTTTGAAAAATTTTGAAAAAATAGGCATATGCTCCTGTTAGGGTACCCTTGCTTGCTATATTTTTAGATTTGAATTTTGTTGCATTTTGGTATTTATTAAAAATCAAAAACATGCATTTTTGTACTGTCTAAATTAGAAAATACAAAAAAATTAGAAAATGTTTGTGAAAAATTCCAAAAAAATTATATATGATGTATTTATATATATATTGAGTCCAAAAAATGAAAAACCCTAAAAACATTAAAAAGAAAATTAAAAAAATCATAAAACCCCAAAAGCAACATAAAAATCAGAAAAACTCTTTAAAAACCCTAAAAATACATTTCTCTCTTGTATAATTATCTATATATTATTATTAATATGTGAAAATTAATTTGGGCAATTTTGGGCATTATTTGGTATTTTTAAAAACCCCAAATTATATACGGCTATGTATTTAGTCCTATATTGTGCACATTCTTGAATTGAAAAATACATAAAAATTAGAAATATAAAAAAATATATATAAAAAAAAAAGTTAAAAATATAAGTCTATATATTAAGTTTTTATGTTTATAAATATATATATATATCTATTCTATATTACTTCTCTCTCTCTTCTTATATATATATATATATATCTCTTTATATATATATAGTATATAGATTTATATAATTAATAATATAAAAAGAAAAGAAAATAAAAAAAAGGGGTATAAAATATAAAATCAAAATAAAAATTATAAAAACAAAAATATAAAATACAAAAATATAAAACCCACATAAAAACAAGCTTCACACATGGATGACTTTGTGATACATCTAGGCTACGCATTTTGTATTGCTCTCTGTGGTTCGACCTCTACATGCTTGTCACTATACATTTTGTTGTAGAGTAATAAAAAAATTAATTCACATTTATTTGGGACTTAATTGATACATTCTTGCTTTGTGGGTTAATTGTTGTTTTATTCCGGATCTCGTGTGGTCGACTCAGCGACTAAGTTCACGCCTTGTGAGGAACTTAAGACCACCGGTTTTCGGAGTAAACAGCCGTCCATCGTCGTGCCACTTCCCAGCCGTCAGATCAATCCCCAGATCAAATCCCAACCGCTCTTTAGCGCCCCAACCTCAGCCATCCGATCTCTTATCCATCCAATGTCCCTCCTCGCTCCACATTGCCCCCAATCTCAACCCTCTGATCCCCATCTCATCCTACGCCCCTCAAACCTCCACGTCACCCCTTCGTCCCTCACCCTTGGATCTTCCCCTCCTCTCCATCTCAACCACTCGTTAGCACCTTAACCTCAACCATTGGATCAGATCCTATGATATGATCCACAACCCTCGTCCACGTTCCCCTTCCAGCCATTGGATCAAAGGATCCAACGGTTAAACACCCATCGTCAACCTCCAGCACCCCCTTCCCCAGCCGTTATACCTCGCCGTCCCATCTCCCCCTTCATATTTTAGGAAGAACCTCCGACCACCCCCTCCGCATCAAAACGCTCCTCCATGTAGCCCTATCCCCTGCCTTCCTCGCGCAACGTCCACGTTTCCCCTCCTTTACTCCTCGGCCATTAAACCTCCGCTCGAAAACTTCCGACGACCACCATAACGCTCGGCCATCTCAGTCTATAAAACCCCTCGCCCAGCCACCAGTGACACCATCCACATTTTGGAGCCTCCCTCCCTAGTTTCGGCCGCCCTCCGGTGACAGCGGAGGGCTGGCCTTGAAGCGATAATGGCCGAAAGCCCCCGGTGTGATCCATGGTCTCCGGCCATGTCGTGGTTGCCTCCGGGCACCGCTGAGCACCGGGGATGATCGACCATGTTGTGCGACGACCCCCCGAGGCCCAGTAAGGCCTCCGCCCAGATCATTTCCCTCGCCAACACCTCGCTCCAGCGAGGTGATTTTTTCTTGTTTTTCTCGAATTTTTTCCTCCGCCGATCGTCACCATCACCTTAATCTGACCCCCTCATCAGCTTCGCAACACCACCCTCCTTTTCGCCGGCCATCCTCTCTTTCTCCATACCCCCATCCGCTCTGACCCATCTCCTCCTCCACTTCATCGGAGGAGGAGCCTTGGCCTCCACCTCCAGTCACCCCAGGGCCACCACTCACCTCACAAAACACTCACGCACCCACACATTTGCTTCGGCTATAGGCTAACGCTGCAGGACCTTTTGATTGGCCGGAGACGAAATCAGAGCTCCTTCGAGCTGGTCTCCTCTGGCAAGGTTGCATGGAACTCAAGCTCTGATCATCACCGGAGCCTCGCCGGGCATCCAGGATCTTCGCCAGTCGATCATCAATCTTCCTAGACCTCCGGTGGACGACTTGGAGCGCAGAGGAGCCAAGAGCAGGTTGCCGGAGCCCCGCCTTCTCCGGTGACCTGTAAAAGGAGCACGAAGAGCATATGCCATCCGATCATCCGGATCGGACGGCCAAGATGAAGATGCGTGGCATGCCCGAGCCTCATTCCGCACCAACAGGCTCGGGTCACCCGAACCTCGAGCTGAACCTCCAGAAGCAGCCACGTGTCCCGAAGCTGAGGTTTCCTCTCGAGCCTAGCATTGCGCGTGCACAGCACGTGTGGTGCTAGGAAAATTGCACGAAAGACCCGGATATTTTCGAGAATTACATTTTGGTCCCCAGGCACGTGCCTCATGTGTGTGCCTGGGTATTTTACAGGAAGGCCCTCCGAAGTTTCAGAAATTGCATAAATGCCCCCGCGCAAAAGGAAAAATTACACAGGGGCCCAGGCGGATTTCTTTATTTGCATTTAGGTCCCTCCAGGGACCTAAATGTAATATTTATCCTTTATTTTTCTTGCATTTTTATTACAATTATGCCCTGCATTGTTTCTAGCATAACTTGAGCATCGTAGGTCCAAATTGCATGATTTTAGTGTCGTTTTGATCCTTGTTTTGTCCTCTACATCTTAGCATTTTAAATTTCTCATTTGCTACTATTTTTAATGAAGTGATTTTTTTGTGATAAATGAGACCTGATTATCCTTGTTCTTGCTCTGATTTGATTACTGCTCTTTATCTCGGGATTAAAATGACTCTGATTTCATTTTATATTGTGTTGCTCAGGTATAATTGTAATCTGTTGTTCAGCATGCATATTCTCTTGCATCATATTCATGCATCTTTTTTAAATTGCATAAAAATTAACCAAAAATTACATACATCATGGCATTGCTTTGTAAATAGCATAGTCATCATGTGGACCTGAAACTGAAATTAATTCACACTTGTCCTTCATGAATCGAAATTTGATAAATCAATTAGGTAGCCTTGTCCCTGTGATCGACCTTGGTAGACTTGCCAAGTAAAAATACTCCACAACATTCAAAGATTGTGGTTTTTGCTGAACCGAATTCGCCTCCTGTACTACGGCTATTATTCATTCTTAAAGAGGCGAATTTCGCGATCATCAAATGGCGTCGTTGTCGGGGACACAACTTAACTTAATTATTGGATTTTGATTTTCTTTGTTGATTAATTTCAAATATTCCAGGTCCTCATTTCATGCATCATTTTTTGCATCTTATTTGCTTATTTAATTTCTCTGAGTATTCTAACGTTTATCTTTTGTGGTAGGGCCCATGATGATTGAGGACGCTTGATCCTCATGGAGGCGTGAAGTCGGGAGCTTCCGCTGAAGAGGCCGCAAAAGACATTGTGAAGGAATTTGAGGATTTTTACCAGTCAGATTGCATTGCATTTTGTAAAAAAAACTTGCATCTGCATATTTATTTCCAGTTTTGCATGTTGTAAAAAAAGAGAGTAGATCACTTGATGATCTACCTCCCCCCTCGTACACACGCACACTTGCACATACACTCACCTCACCCCACCCCCATCCCCCTCTGTATATTTCTCTCTCTGTCTGTCTGTCTCTCTCTCTCTCTCTCTCTCTCTGTGTGTGTGTATATTTCACGAACCCCCTCACCCTTGTATCATAGAACACCCTTTCCCCCCTAATTCAGACCTTACTTAGGCTATTTGTAGCCTAAGTATACCTGCCTGCTTATCCCTCCCTCATTTTGTCTTCTTGTACTTAGGTCAATATTGACCTGAGTATAGGAGGATCCTCCTCCTCAATTCTGCTATATCATCCTATATTTGAATCGAGCCTTGGCTTCATGGCACTTGTGCTATGAGGACATAGCAAAATTTAAGTATAGGGGGGTATACCTTATATTATTGTATATTTACTTTAGCCTTAGCTCGCGTTTTTAAAACTTTTTAGATTTTATTTTCGGGTTGGGTTTTGGTAAACTTGTGAACTGAGTGTTGTAAAAACCTTGTAAAAATTGTTTATTAAAATTGAGGGATTAATTTTTATAAATATTCCTTTAAAAAAAATCGAAAAATTAAAAATCTTTCTTGGAATTTGACTTTGACTGCTAGGCTTAGTAGACATTTTCAGTGTGGGAACCTCAGTCTTTCTTAGCAGAGTGGGTGGTTTAGAGGACATCGCATATGGCCCCGTCCTCAAGTAACACGGGTCTCGGCCCGTACTTACGCCCACAGTGGTTGAGAGTGGATACTTTTATTTGAGCCTGGACCAGTCATTGTCTCTCTGAGGAATCAAAAAAAGGAAAAAAAATTAAAACCATAAAAATCTGTAAAAGACAAAAATCACACAAAAAATCACTAACCTAAGGAGTTGGTGTATTCCTGACACATCTACACTCACTCAAGGCTTCAGGATTTTGAGGACACTTGATTTCTGTGATCTTGAGAGTCTGAGTTAACATGCCTTAGTCATTAGGGTTTTAAGCTTAATTATCCACACTTCCCTGGTTTGAAAGATTTGAGCGCTATATTGCACTCTTCATCTCTACCTTCAAGAAAAATATTATCAGCACAGTCACTTCCACAACTGCATGATTGATGAGCTTAGTTGAGATATCACTTGAGGAACTAGGACCAGAGATTTAAGTTTAGATCCGATCTAATGATATTCGAGGATGGGATAAAGTTAATGAAGGCTTCAGAAAACCTGAGTGTCAGCAAAACCCTAGCCAGTATGTGAACACGATTCATATGCTATCTCTTTGATATTTACCTATGTGACAGGGTGTGATGAAACTTAATGGAAATTGTTGATCACTGTGCGCCAACTTTTAAAGCAGTGGAGCTAGCCAACAAAAGAAAAGAAATGTCAAAGAAAGAGCTCTAAATACCAAAGTCAAATTACAAATGAGCTTCCACCAATGGCGAGCGCTCCCAAACATTTTCAAAGTGTCCACTTGGACCAAGCACTAATTAGGACCAAGGAGTCAGGCTGACACCACAAAAAGGGCTCTGCATCGTAAGCGATACAAGTCTGGGTGTCGAAGGTATCTTAGATACTCAAAAAAGACACACCCCGGTGTACTCCCAGAAAAATAAGTGCAGACGACTCCAACTCTCTTGACGGACACATTGATCAACAATATAAAAATTTACATGTGTTGAGTAAAAAATGCACTCGAGAGGCCCCTTGTTCCAATGTGAGGGTGAGAAAAATAGACACAATCCCATTACCTCCATCATCTGGCCGTCCATCAACATTTCAAGTCTGACAAACTAATGAGACGGTTGACTGAAGCAATAATAGACTTATTCCCTAGTATTGAGGATTAGTCCTAGAGGAGAGTCTTTGGGACTGGAACTTTGAGTGATGCATCGACTCAGCTCTCAGGAAATACAGTACACTAAATGTCATATCCTTATATTATATGTACAAAAAGAGAGTCTGATAATCAGAGAAGTTGGATTCCTTCTGACTAAGGCTTG
This sequence comes from Ottelia alismoides, assembly GCA_037367405.1. Classification (NCBI taxonomy): domain Eukaryota; kingdom Viridiplantae; phylum Streptophyta; class Magnoliopsida; order Alismatales; family Hydrocharitaceae; genus Ottelia; species Ottelia alismoides. Next base: position 38,664 of record JAZKJV010007608.1, on the reverse strand, counting down.
GATAAACTCGGAATTTTAGGATCTCTTAAATTAAGGATCTTCGAAAGATCGAGCCTTGAATTTTTCACGTGCACTGTCAGGAATTAATCCGACTCCTTCATTCTTTAGATGCTCGAGGACGAGCATGGTTTAAATATAGGGGTATGATGAATCTCGTATTCATCATGCTAAAAGCCGCTAACTAAACCCCTGTCTTGACTAATCCAATAAAAACCACCTTTAATTCTTTATTTTTATCATGTATTATTTTGTGTAAAATTAGTCCTTAATTATTTATATTTAATTTCCCTTATTTTTCTGTATTTATTTTATCATCAAAAACCCCTAAAAATTAGGTAGATTAATTGTCTATAAATCACTAACCATCAAAAAGACTAAAAAAATACAAAAACAATTCAAAGATAAAAGCCGGTGTTTTTATCACCCTAAAAATACCCCCCAAAATACGTTTTGTACAAATGATCTCTTTGGCTTTTTGAGCAACATGAAAGTTGTAGAACTTGTCGAGACGAGCAACTTTCATGTTTTGACTTTTTCATAATTTTGCCTCTAACTATTTTTTTTGTATTTATCTTTGTATTTTCAGTCTGAAATTTTCTGATTGGGCCATGTGGTGCTCTCTGGAGCAGCCACATGGCCCGCCTCTTCTTATGACACCCGGTGCCCATCTGAGCCGTTGGATTCACTCGTCCCTGCCTTCATCTAAGCCGTCCATCATCGCGCCACTTCCCAGTCGTCAGATCAATCCCCAGATTAAATCCCAACCGCTCTTTAGCGCCACAACCTCAGCCATCCGATCTTTCATCCATCCAACGTCCCTCCTCGCTCCACATTGCCCCCAATCTCAACCCTCTGATCCCCATCTCATCCTACGCCCCTCAAACCTCTACGTCACCCCTTCGTCCCTCACCCTTGGATCTTCCCCTCCTCTCCATCTCAACCACTCGTTAGCACCTTAACCTCAGCCATTGGATCAGATCTTATGATCTGATCCACACCCCTCGTCCACGTTCCCCTTCCAGCCGTTGGATCAAAGGATCAATGGTTAAACACCCATCGTCAACCTCCAGCACCCCCTTCCCAGCCGTTATACCTCGCCTTCCCATCTCCCCTTCCTATTTTAGGAAGAACCTCCGACCATCCCTCCACATCAAAACGGTCCTCCACGTAGCCCTATTCCCCCGCCTTCCTCGTGCAACGTCCACGGTTCCCCTCCTTTACTCCTCGACCATTAAACCTCCACTCGAAAACTTCCGACGACCACCATAACGCTCGGCCATCTCAGTCTATAAAACCCCTCGCCTAGCCACCAGTGACACCATCCACCATTTTGGAGCCTCCCTCCCTAGTTTCGGCTGCCCTCCGGTGACAGCGGAGGGCTGGCCTTGAAGCGATAATGGTCGGAAGCCCCCGGTGTGATCCATGGCCTCCGGCCATGTCGCGGTTGTCTCCGGGCACCGCTGAGCACCGAGGATGATCAACCCCATTGTGCGACGACCCCCCGGGGCCCAGTAAGGCTCGGCCCAGATCATTTGCCCCACCAACACCTCGCTCCAGCGAGGTGATTTTTTTCTTGTTTTTCTCGAATTTTTTCCTCCGCCGATCGTCACCATCACCCTAATCTGACCCCCTCATCAGCTTCGCAACGCCACCCTCCTTTTCACCAACCATCCTCTCTTTCTAATACCCCCATCCGCTCCGACCCATCTCCTCCTCCACTTCGCCGGAGGAGGAGCCTTGGACTCCACCTCCAGTCACCCCAGGGCCACCACTCACCTCACAAACCACTCACGCACCCACGCATTTGCCTCGGCTATAAGCTAACACTGCAGGACCTTTTGATTGGCCGTAGACGAAATCGGAGCTCCTTCGAGCTTGGTCTCCTCCGGCGAGGTTGCATGGAACTCAAGCTCTGATCATCACCGGAGCCTCGCCGAGCGTCCAGGATCTTCGCTAACCGATCATCAATCTTCCTCGACCTCCGGTGGACGACTTGGAGCGTGGAGGAGCCAAGGGCAGGTCACGGGAGCCCCGCCTTCCCGGTGACCTGCAGAGGAGCACGAAGAGCAGATGTCGTCCGATCATCCGGATCGCACGGCCAAGATGAAGATGCTGGCATGCCCGAGCCTCCTTTCCGCACCAACATGCTCGGGTCACCCGAACCTCGAGCCGAACCTCCAGAAGCAGCCACGTGTCCCGGAGCTGTGGTTTCCTCCCGAGCCTAGCATTGCACGTGCACAACACGCGTGGTGCTGGGAAAATTGCACCAAAGACCCGGATATTTTCGAGAATTACATTTTGGTCCCCAGGCACGTGCCTCACGTGTGTGCCTGGGTATTTTACAAGAAGGCCCTCGAAGTTTCAGAAATTGCATAAATGCCCCCGTGTAAAAGGAAAAATTACACAGGGGCCCAGGCAGTTTTCTTTATTTGCATTTAGGTCCCTCCAGGGACTAAATGTAATATTTATCCTTTATTTTTCTTGTATTTTTATTACAATTATGCCCCTGCATTGTTTCTAGCATAACTTGAGCATCGTAGGTCCAAATTGCATGATTTTAGTGTCGTTTTGATCCTTGTTTTGTCCTTTATATCTTAGCATTTAAAATTTCTCATTCGCTACTATTTTTAATGAAGTGATTTTTTTGTCATAATGAGACCCGGTTATCCTTGTTATTGCTCTGATTTGATGACTGCTCTTTATGTCGGGATTAAAATAACTCTGATTTCATTTTATATTGTGTTACTCATATTTTTAGGGTATAATTGTAATCTGTTGTTCAACATACATATTCTCTTGCATCATATTCATGCATCCTTTTAAATTGCATAAAAATTAACCAAAAATTACATACATCATGGCATTCTCTGTAAATAGCATAGTTCATCATGTGGACCTGAAACTGAAATTAATTCACACTTGTGCTTCATGAATCGAAATTTGATAAATCAATTAGGTACCCTTGTCCCTGTGATCGACCTTGGTAGACTTGCCAAGTAAAAATACTCCACAACATTCAAAGATTGTGGTTTTTGCTGAACCGAATTTGCCTCCTGTACTATGACTATTATTCATTCTTAGAGAGGCGAATTTCGCGATCATTACTATTGTATTTAAATCATGTTCTATTACTATTATATAATATATAATAAGTATTTGTGGGAGACAGTGGGGCCAAACCCCCTCTCGCACCCCCTTGTCTCCGTCACTGTTTTACGATCAATTGAACACATGAGCATAATGGAATAGACCAACTCATTTGGGGTTATGGAAAACCGACAGAAAACCAACGATACTAACATCACCCGTCTAACCTAAAAATCTTTTGGATTTATATCGAGCATATGTAAAGGGAGATTGAAACTGCTTGATGATAGGAATTAATTCCCACAAATATTGCGGAAACATGCCCGACAACTTACATGAAGAACAAAAATGAATGATTCAATAACAACAAGCAATCCAAACAACCGCAATCACAACCACAATAACATATGAGATTTATAGTGAAAACCCCCAAATTGAAAGAGAGGAAACCACATGACAAACTCAATCCAAACTAATCCACTAAAATTGATGATAAGATCGCTTTCTCCTGAAGCTACACAAACCAAAACCTTCTTCCAATGGTGTATCAAGAAAGTATCACCACCAAACAAGTTGAACAAGGGAAAAGGAGAAATGTCACAAAATGTGATTTCCCAAGCACTCTCTCCAACTACCCCATCTATGTGTCTCCACAATGTAATTTACATCTACAATCCATGACAATATTCGAGAGGATGGACAGAGGAGAGGATGAGAAGAAACTATAGTCATAGCTCTTCTCAATCAACAGAAAAGAGAGATGAAGCAGAGAAATGGACATTGCTCCCTTCTTTTAGTTATGAGAAAGAAGCATAAAATTCCACCCATACACCTTGAGGCTTTTGCAAATATGCCCTCATGGGATGGAAAATCTAGGATACTGTCCAACAAATCTCACTCTCCAACCCCTCAGAAAGAGATCAACAACAACATATGCCATGTTGAGGATATGGACTACTAAGATCCAAATAACGGTTGAGTTCCCACATGGGAAGGAACCCACAATCCAAACTCTTATCGTTAACAAGGAGTAATCAACTCTAATCCAGTACGTGACATACAGTCTTCAGATGCCCCAAGTGATTACAACTTGGTCATTATATCTACACCTTGTTCTTTGTGAGAATCTTGTCAAGACCAAGTTGCTTTTATTTTAAGATATTTTACATCCAATGATACATCATGTCGATTAGCTTCGACCTTGCATGGAACATGGAATTCTCGCTAATGTGAATATTGATCTGATGGAACCATATTTCATCTACATCAGAAGAGAAAATTGAGGTAAATTCCTTAGAAAATTAGTCATGCATGCACTAATATCTCTTTATTATATATTTATGGTTGTAAAATAAAAAAATATTTTTATCACTCCAAACTCCCTAAAAATATGCAAAAGAAAAATCCAAAAATAAATATAGAAATACAAATACATACTAAACTATACATAATATAATAGTAATAGAAATATACAAATACATAAACTTCAAACATTTATAACTAACTTTATACAATTCCTATTCCCCTTGTTTTTTTTGCATTATTTCAATAAAAATGTATAAGGAAATACTAAAAAATCACAAAACTGTCCACAAATAATTGACAGACGATTACTTTTTCCAATATGTATGCATTCTAGATTTTATATCTGGAGCATATAAACTTCATGCCACCATTGCTCACTTTAAAGATCACCAAGTAACTCTTTAAAAATACTTTGAAATCAGGTAAAGCTCATTTGTGAAAAGTCACCTCTAAGATCCATTTGTAGATTTTTTTAGGCTTTTCCATTATTTTGTACAAAGTTCATTTCTTAGCCCTTTTTCTTTTAGGTTCAACTCTATTTCATTACTATATTATATTTTTCCTTTAAAATACAAATCATCTAAAAAATACAAAATAAAAAATAGGTTCTTTCTAATGTCTAATTGATATGTATTATTTGTATATCATTTCCCATCTTTTCTATTCTCCATAATTAAAAATCAACAAAATTATGTTCAAAGTAGCTTATATTATATAGTATTATTACAAAATATTGTATTGTATCATTATTAATAAGAAATAAAAAGAAAATTGAAAAATACAAAACATTGATATTATATACCTGTGACGCCCCGCCCCTCCGGCGACCGAAACCGACGGGATGGGAGCGTCGGACCTATGGTCCAATTACGCCCATGATCTATGATACTCAGCAAACCATCTTATGCACATTAGATTACATTTGAATATAAATAACAACATGAGAATAAAGTGAAATGAAAGGTAAAATGCACCATCCATTCTCATTGATAATGATAAAGTCCATGTCCATAGAAGAGATACATCATGAAATCTTACATTTTGTAGAAAACGCTCAACATATCTCACAACAATGTCACTCAATAATAACATAAAATGATGCGAAAGTAAATAAGTTACTCTAAATAGGATGCAACCTGTCCGGTGCCAGTATGATGTAAGAAGTTCTGATCTCCTCAAAAGACCACTACTGTGGCGGCTGCTGCTCAGGTATACCTGTTGGGTTCACATGAGGGTAACGTTATGAGCAATTTCCCAGTAACGAGACAAACACTATAATGCCTAATGCAGGGGTAAGAAAAGAATGTATACTCAACTTATTTAATGGCACATGCATCTATAAAAAAATTAGAAAGAACACCAAGTCATTCTAATTCACATTGGATCTCATAATAATTTACTTTTGTTTATTTATATAATAATCATTTAAGTACAACCACCAGAATCTTGATTTTTATACAAGTTGATTAGAGTCCACAACGGTATACAATTTCCGACACACGATCAAAAATCATTTCTCGTATTATTTTAGCACATGCAAGTACACGACTCGCAGGCCTCCGCTACGCGGGAACTTGTTTGTCATCTTGGATAAACCTCCAAGTATTTCAACCTCAAATTCTCTAATTTCAAACATATTCCGGAACACCTCTCACAATAATAATACTCGAAATAAAATTAGTTGCGGCCACAACTAAGTTTAAATCCAGTCTTAATATAGTGTATAAGTGAGAAACCAAGAACGCCAAGCGCGCCACCTGCCTACTCCGTCGAACGACTCCGGATACCACCGGGCCGCTAGGTGCAACGCGTCACCCAACTCGTCCGTTGGGGTCGCGGCCTTCAAGGCATCTACCCGGAGCCCAAGGGTGCATGCCCAATCCCTTTATACACCTAACTCCAACTACCCAATCATTGTGAATTATTTTTATACATGAAAAACGATAATCAACATGAACAAATTAGTGCTAGCAACATTTGCGTTCAATAATTGAATCAGTTCTACATACTTAAAACAAAGGTATTCTCGCAGGTATTATGTACACCCTGGCCTTATCAATAAGTTATACTATAATAATTAGATTTATTGTATTATCCTAATTTAACATGGCATGTATACATGACCTTAGTACAAGGAAGGCATATATAATAATTCCATATGCTATTACCACATCAGTAAGTACCATATTACCTTTGAAGCCTATAACTATAATGGATGAACTTTTATGAGTGGACTGACATATCATATGTGGAACTAATCAGTCAGGATTTAGACACCGCTCTCATTAGGCGTAAACGTTCAACCAAATAATATACACAACATGACACTTAGTCATAATAGTTGCAGTACTTTATGTTCTCGGTTATAGAATGGTGGTAATAAGTAATTTGCATTAGCTTCCATGGCATTGAATAAGACGTTTATTCTCATCTTGGTATAAAACAATAATCCCATTTAAGTTGTAATACTAGAAGTGTGTGATATTATAGCCTCATAATTAATATTAGATGCTAATAACTTGTAACGTACATCATGCATAATTGATATTACCCCACCAATCAACTTCAACAATTCATAGTATATTCACATGTTTATCATCGTCTCCAACATCTAACAATATCTCATTTCCAAATACTGTGGGTATCTATAATACACGATGTCATCTCTTCAATTTCTGTTAGAAAGGATCATATTAACGGGGGAGTGTTAGACCACCCTGCATACACAATCATTTGCATACAGAAAAATTATCTACCGTGAATTTAAAATTCTCAACCAGTGTGAGCAAAAGTTTATGACGTCAAAAAATGTTAGTTATAGGTTGAATAATCTGACTTCCGTAACGGCTTCATTCTATAAATTTGTCAGCACCATTATACAAAAATTTAATGGACACACGTCTAAAGATCATAAAAGCATTCGTTTTTCCTTATGGCCCGTTACAATTCTCATGCAATAATACAACCATCCATAATGTGGTAATTTTAACAACATGATTGTATAATACGTATTATGGCAAGGCATGGATATTTAATCCTATAATACCGCATGGTTATGTAGCAATATGCTTTCTTCATAGCTTGGAAGAAAACCTTAGTTGAGATAGTCTCATATGCTAACTTATATTTAATGTTGGTCCCAACGTATCTTGATAGGCAGAAGTAATCCCAATTACATCATGGGGTTAGATGCCAAGTCAATTAATAATATTAGGTAACGTTGATTTCTTGTAATATATCAATTCATTTGTTCACTAGAAAAAGAAAGTCTCCACACATTTGTAACCAAAACACTCATTGTGAACTACGGCCATAATAATGTATCAATTCTCATTGTGAACCATTTCCATAGGATAAAGTTAGTTGAGCAGAACAGATTCGATATACCAACAATAAGGTAAAAATTGAGAGGTGGGATTTAAGATTAAATTTTCATATCCAAAGCGAACATCCCAGTATTACAAGGCACATGAACAATATAAACATGAGATAATCGAATGACCATTAAAATCATATGAACCTACATCAAGAAGGGTTGGACTTGGACAACATTACTAGGGTGTAAAACACATCATAAGAAAACCAAGGATATAAGCATGTTCAAGCATATGAGAATAAAAGTGTGTGGAAACCAACAGCAAGAGGGAGGTATTCATCATTACATGTATATGAAGCACATCATAAGATTAACCAAGGCTCTAAACATGTTCAAACATATGTGCACAAAGTTGTATGAATCCAACAGCAAAAGGGGGGAAAAACGTCGTTACCTCCGAGGATGTTCCCTCGTGATCTCCTCTCACACGGAAATTGTATTTCCGTCGCTCGATCGCAGTGCGGAATGCGTGTACGAAGATGACCTCGAGCTTTCCTACGTGATGGTGGTCGCGGATTTTCGATCGGAGCTCCTTCTCCGACGTCGACGGCGATCCTTCGGCGACCAATCCGGTCAAGGTGGTGGTGCTCCAAGGAGAGGGAAGGATGGTGGTGGCTAGGGCTTTGAGAGAGTAGCCTATCACCTTCTATTTATAGAGGGAGAGGTGGAAATGGGTGTAAATTCGGATATGGTTCGGATCCGTATATGGGTCCCAACTATTATACTTAAAACATCGATAACTTGAGCTAGGAATATCAGAATTGGGCGTTCTTGGGCTCGTTGGAAGATCTCGATGAGATCTACGTAATGGCGTGATTATTTGAATTTTTTGGATGTCAAAAATACTTCAGATTTAAGGGAAAAAATACGGGATTTCACATCATAAAAATCTTAAAGGAAGTCTCGTCCTCGAGACATAGGATTTAGCATATAAGTTTCCAATGTGATGTAGATTCATGCATAAAAATCTTAAAGAGAACGAAACTCATAAAAATCTTAAAAAGGATTGAAATAGGGTTTCGTGACCATACCTTCAAAAAGATAGGGGTATTTCTGTCGGATATCTGCCTGAGGTTCCCATGTGGCCTCCTTAACATTCTGGTTTTGCCACAATACCTTGACCAAAGGGATGTCTTTCCGTTGTAACCTCTTGACTACCCGATCTAAAATCTGCACGGGTGCCTCAGGAGAAGATAAATTCGGTTCAACCGTGAGGTCCTCATAGCTAATCACATGTCCAGCGTCTCGAATATACTTCCGGAGGTTTGACACATGGAATACATCATGCACGCCTGTCAAGCGAGGGGGGAGTGCTACTCGGTATGCTACCTTCCCAATACGAGATAAAATCTCGAAAGGGCCAACGAATCGTGGCGCCAACTTGCCCTTGACACCAAATCTTTGAATACCTCTCATTGGAGATACTTTTAAGAATACAAAGTCTCCGGCATCAAATTCAAGATTACGACGTCTCTGATCAGCATAGCTCTTCTGACGGCTCTGTGCAGTTAATAATTTCTTCCTAGCCGTTTCTACGGCTCTGGTTGTGTCCTCGATTATCTGGGTGGAATAAATACCCTTGTCACCCACTTCCTGCCAACACAAGGGAGTAGTGCATCTTTGCCCATACAATGCCTCGAAAGGTGCCATGCCAATACTAGCATGGTAGCTGTTGTTATAAGTGAATTCCACTAAAGGAAGGTGATCCTTCCAAGATCCTTGCCACTTAATAGCACATGCTCTGAGCATATCCCCAAGAGTCTGAACTGTACTCTGTATGTGCTCGTCTACTCAAAGCATCAGCTACTGCATTTCCCTTATCCGGATGGTAAGAGATAGTGCAGTCATAATCCTTCAACAGTTCCATCCATCGTCTTTGTCTCATATTCAACTCTCGCTGGTCCAAGATATATTTGAGACTCTTGTGATCTGTAAAAATCTCAAACGTGACCCCATATAAATAGTGACGCCATATCTTCAACGCGAATACTATAGCTGCCAACTCTAAGTCATGAGTAGGGTAGTTCTGTTCATGGTTCATTAGTTGTCGTAATGCATATGCTACGACATGACTGCATTGCATCAACACTGCTCCTAAACCCTCCTTTGATGTATCAGTATACACCATAAAGTCTAAGAGGCCTGAAGGAAGGGTGAGAATCAGAGCAGTGGTCAGTCTTTCTTTCAACGTACGAAAGCTCAGCTCGCACTTGTCGCTCCATGAAAGGGATATCTTTCTGTGTTAGACGGGTAAGTGGTAGAGCTAGCTGCGAGAAGGCCCTAACGAAACGTCTGTAGTAGCCGGCGAGGCCTAAGAAGCTGCGTGTCTCGGTAACTGTATTGGGTTGCTCCCAGGACATGACTATCTCTATCTTGGCTGGTTCAACTGTCACACCTGCTCCTGAAATTACATGACTAAGGAAAGCTACTTTGGTAAGCCAAAATTCACACTTGCTGTATTTTGCATACAATTTGTGTTCTCTGAGTGTCTCAAGAATAGTATGAAGATGCTGCTCATGCTCATCATATGAGTAGATCAAGATATCATCAATGAATACTACCACAAAACGATCTAAGTATGGACGGAAAATTCTGTTCATCATGTCCATAAACGCGATAGGTGCGTTCGTGAGTCCAAACGGCAGAACTACAAACTCATAGTGGCCGTATCTGGTACGAAAAGCAGATTTAAGCACATCTGTATCCTTAATTCTCAATTGATGATAACCCGATCGTAGGTCAATCTTTGAGAATAACGCTGCTCCTTGTAACTGATCAAAAAGATCATCTATTCGTGGAAGTGGATAACGGTTCTTTACCGTCCTTTTATTCAACTTCCTATAGTCGATGCATAAACGTATAGACCCATCCTTCTTTCTGACGAAGAGGACCGGTGCTCCCCAAGGTGATGTACTGGGAGGGATAAATCCCTTTTCCAATAACTCCTGCAGTTGTACTTTGAGCTCCCTGAATTCAGCTTGTACCATTCGGTATGGAGGTATGGAGATCGGTTGCGTGTCAGGTATCAAAGAAATCTCGAACTCGATCTCCCTCTCTGACGGTAGTCCAGGTAATTCCTCTGGAAATACACCAAGAAAATCTCGTACAATTTTGACATCTTCAATCATACGATCTTCAGCAGGTAACTCCACAACATAGGCGAGAAAACCTATGCAACCCTGATCGAGTAAGTGTTGAGTCTTCAATGCTGATATATACAAGACCTCACTATCTGGGGTACGTCCATCAAACTGAAAGGTAGGTATGCCTGGGATACAGAACACTACCATCTTCTCGAAGCAATCAAGGCATGCGTGATGTTGCTCGAGCCAATCCATACCTAAGATGACATCAAAATCTTCTAACTGAATGACTAAAAGATATGCAGGCATTAGGTGCCCGTCAATCTGCACGGCTACCTTCTCCATCGCTTGTCGCATTATGAATAATTGGCCCCCTGGGCCCTTGATGTAGTAAGGAGATGGAACACATACTGGTTCTTTATCTAACTTGGATTCTAAGCGATGTGCTAGAAAAGAGTGCATAGCTCCCGAATCAAATAAGGCATGTAAGGATCTACCTTGCACTGAAATCATACCTCACACTATAGCTCCTGAGGCGTGGACATGTTCTTGCATGATTGCATTCAGCTGTCCCCGAGGCTGTGGTGGGGCGTTAGAACCTACAGCACTGAAGGTTGGTCATGGTGGAGGACGTTGAAAACCTCGACCTCCACAACGGAAAGCTGATCCATGTGATGGTGTAGATGAGAAAGTTGATTGTATACTTGGTGGGTGGTTACCTGAGCTACTGGCAAGTAAAGGATACTTGACCTTGAAATGGCATGGCTTTTGGCAGTGGAAACACCTACGATCTCCTGCCTGAGAGAAGGAGCCTCCCGAGAGAAGTCTAGCACCTCCTATCTTACGACTCTGCGAGTGTGTTGAAGAGCGGAAGGAAGTAGTACCGCGATCCGCCAAGCCCTGCTCCAAAGTAGGCGTAGGGCAAATATGCTAATGGTAGGAGTGGTAGCCACTGGTGGAAACGACACTCTCTACGAGCTCTATAGAAATCTCGACGAGCAGATCTCCCGGACTGAGGAGGTTGGGAGTGGGATGGACTCCCCTGAAGCCGACTCTGAATTGCCTTCATCTCGGTAGCTTTAGCAGCTACCGCCTTAAACTGATGATGAAGTCAAAAGACTTATCATTGTATTTATAATTCAAATCCCACTGATAATCTAATATGCAAAAGAGAGAATGGAGTATTGGGCTCTGATACCATCTGTGACGCCCGCCCTTCCGGCTACCGAAACCGACGGGACGGGAGCGTCGGACCTACGGTCCAATTACGCCCATGATCTATGATACTCAGCAAACCATCTTATGCACATTAGATTAACATTTGAATATAAATAACAACATGAGAATAAAGTGAAATGAAAGGTAAAATGCACCATCCATTCTCATTGATAATGATAAAGTCCATGTCCATAGAAGAGATACATCATGAAATCTTACATTTTGTAGAAAACGCTCAACATATCTCACAACAATGTCACTCAATAATAACATAAAATGATGCGAAAGTAAATAAGTTACTCCTAAATAGGATGCACCCTGTCCGGTGCCAGTATGATGCAAGAAGTTCTGATCTCCTCAAAAGACCACTACTGTGGCGGCTGCTGCTCAGGTATATCTGTTGGGTTCACACGAGGGTAACGTTATGAGCAATTGCCCAGTAACGAGACAAACACTATAATGCCTAATGCAGGGGTAAGAAAAGAATGTATACTCAACTTATTTAATGGCACATGCATCTATAAAAAAATTAGAAAGAACACCAAGTCATTCTAATTCACATTGGATCTTATAATAATTTACTTTTGTTTATTTATATAATAATCATTTAAGTACAATCACCATAATCTTGATTTTTCTACAAGTTGATTAGAGTCCACAACGGTATACAATTTCGACACACGATCAAAAATCATTTCTCGTATTATTTTAGCACATGCAAGTGCACGACTCGCAGGCCTCCGCTACGCGGGAACTTGTTTGTCATCTTGGATAAACCTCCAAGTATTTCAACCTCAAATTCTCCAACTTCAAACATATTCCGGAATACCTCTCACAATAATAATACTCGAAATAAAATTAGTTGCGGCCATAATTAAGTTTAATCCAGTCTTAATATCGTGTATAAGTGAGAAACCAAGAACACCAAGCCCGCCACTTGCCTACTCCGTCGAGCGACTCCGGATACCACCGGGCTGCTAGGTGCAACGCGTCACCCAACTCGTCCGTTGGGGTCGCGGCCTTCAAGGCATCTACCCGCAGCTCAAGGGTGCATGCCCAATCCTTTATACACCTAACTCCAACTACCCAATCATCATGAATTATTTTTATACACGAAAAACGATAATCAACATGAACAAATTAGTGCTAGCAACATTTGCGTTCAATAATTGAATCAGTTCTACATACTTAAAACAAAGGTATTCTCGCAGGTATTATGTACACCCTGGCCTTATCAAAAAGTTATACTATAATAATTAGATTTATTGTATTATCCTAATTTAACATGGCATGTATACATGACCTTAGTACAAGGAAGGCATACATAATAATTCCATATGCTATCACCACAACAGTAAGTACCATATTACCTTTGTAGCCTATAACTATAATGGATGAACTTTTATGAGTGGACTGACATATCATATGTGGAACTAATCAGTCAGGATTTAGACACCGCTCTCATTAGGCGTAAACGTTCAACCAAATAATATACACAACATGACACTTAGTCATAATAGTTGCAGTACTTTATGTTCTCGGTTATAGAATGGTGGTAATAAGTATTTGCATTAGCTTCCATGGCATTGAATAAGACGTTTATTCTCATCTTGGTATAAGATAATAATCCCATTTAAGTTGTAATACTAGAAGTGTGTGATAATATATCCTCATAATTAATATTAGATGCTAATAACTTGTAACGTACATCATGCATAATTGATATTACCCCACCAATCAACTTCAGCAATTCATAGTATATTCACATGTTTATCATCGTCTCCAACATCTAACAATATTTTCATTTCCAAATACTGTGGGTATCTATAATACACGATATCATCTCTTCAATTTCTGTTAGAAAGGATCATATTAACGGGGGAGTGTTAGACCACCCTGCATACACAATCATTTGCATACAGAAAAATTATCTATCGTGAATTTAAAATTCTCAACCAGTGTGAGCAAAAGTTTATAACGTCAAAAAATATTAGTTATAGATTGAATTATCTGACTTCCGTAATGGCTTCATTCTATAAATTTGTCAGCACCATTATACAAAAATTTAATGGACACACGTCTAAAGATCATAAAAGCATTCGTTTTTCCTTATGGCCCGTTACAATTCTCATGCAATAATACAACCATCCATAATGTGGTAATTTTAACAACATGATTGTATAATACGTATTATGGCAAGGCATGGATATTTAATCCTATAATACCGCATGGTTATGTAGCAATATGCTTTCTTCATAGCTTGGAAGAAAACCTTAGTTGAGATAGTCTCATATGCTAACTTATATTTAATGTTGGTCCGAACGTATCTTGATAGGCAGAAGTAATCCCAATTACATCATGGGGTTAGATGCCAAGTCAATTAATAATATTAGGTAACGTTGATTTCTTGTAATATATCAATCCATTTGTTCACTAGAAAAAGAATGTCTCCACACATTTGTAACCAAAACACTCATTGTGAACTACGGCCATAATAATGTATCAATTCTCATTGTGAACCATATCCATAGGATAAAGTTAGTTGAGCAGAACAGATTCGATATACCAACAATAAGGTAAAAATTGAGAGGTGGGATTTAAGATTAAATTTTCATATCCAAAGCGAACATCCCAGTATTACAAGGCACATGAACAATATAAACATGAGATAATCGAATGACCATTAAAATCATATGAACCTAACATCAAGAAGGGTTGGACTTGGACAACATTACTAGGGTGTAAAACACATCATAAGAAAACCAAGGCTATAAGCATGTTCAAGCATATGAGAACAAAAGTGTGTGGAAACCAACAACAAAAGGGAGGTATTCATCATTACATGTATATGAAGCACATCATAAGATTAACCAAGGCTCTAAACATGTTCAAACATATGTGCACAAAGTTGTATGAATCCAACAGCAAAAGGGGGGAAAACGTCGTTACCTCCGAGGATGTTTCCTCGTGATCTCCTCTCACACGGAAATTGTATTTCCGTCGCTCGATCGTAGTGCGGAATGCGTGTACGAAGATGACCTCGAGCTTTCCTACGTGATGGTGGTCGCGGATTTTCGATCGAAGCTCCTTCTCTGACGTCGACGGCGGTCCTTCGGCGACCAATCCGGTCAAGGTGGTGGTGCTCCAAGGAGAGGGAAGGATGGTGGTGGCTAGGGCTTTGAGAGAGTAGCCTATCACCTTCTATTTATAGAGGGAGAGGTGGAGATGGGTGTAAATTCGGATATGGTTCGGATCCGTATATGGGTCCCAACTATTATACTTAAAACATCGATAACTTGAGCTAGGAATATCAGAATTGGGCGTTCTTGGGCTCGTTGGAAAGATCTCGATGAGATCTACGTAATGGCGTGATTATTTGAATTTTTTGGATATAAAAAATACTTCAGATTTATGGGAAAAAATACGGGATTTCACAATACCTAAAATTTGGTTTTATTTTTATCTTGAATTCTAGACATTTTATGGAAAAAATTTCTTCTACTATCTTTTAGAGAAAATTAATTTTAGATTTTTTTTTGAAATTTTCAATTTGAGGGCGTCTACTGTGTATTTTAGTTAATTTTCCTTTTGGATCTTTCTTTTTTGCGATTGGGCCACATGACCACTTTTTGACCATTCCATGCTCCTCCTCCCTAGTCCAGCCTAGTCAAGAACCCCTTCTGATTGGTTGTTGTCAATGCAAACTCAACAACCCTCTTTCTTTGGTATGTTGACCCTCTGGTCAATTATACCTTTTCCACTAGAACCGACCCACTTTTGTAGAACAAACCACCTACCCCACTGACATCCTCCCCTTGATTTGTCCTGACGGCACCCTCGATACCATCACCCTCCCTATCATACCACCATATGCACCGCTCGCCTTCCCTCCTTTATTTTTTTGTATCAAACATAATAACCCAAACCTCTCCATTTTTGAAAGTTATCCATCATAGTTGAAGATGTTCTCCAGTTCCATATATCCTCTATGATAGAGAGGCTACGACCATGAGCCACGGTGAGATCTATCTTCATCTATGGTGTGATCTGTAGCGTTCAAACCACGTAGCATCTATCCTCCAGCCACTACCAAGCTTTGTGGTCCATCTATCTACTCGAGGCCATAACCCCGCATCACTCCCCAGAACGATGCAAGCCTAGACAATTACTCCAATTCTTCGTGTTTTAGTGAATCAATAAGTTAGTTTTCTCTATCCTTCATCTTATTTAGACTAGGAACCCATCAAAAAACATTTTCACCAATCATTTTCTATTTTCACTTTCCAATGCTCTTTTACTCGATTTGACACAAATTTACTAACAACTCTAACTGCATGAGCAGTGTCTGGTTTTATACAAACCATGGCATATATATGACTTGAAGGCTAAGGTTTAGGCCCTAGCGCATCAACAGAATGTGAACATCGCATCGAATACGACCAAGGGCAACTAGTCATACTAGTTGCAAGGGGTAGAGGAATTAAAAAAGTTAAAGAGATGAAACCACATGATCCGAGAACACTTCTCAAATCATTTCATCAAGATCACACGAGATTAGGTTGTGATCCCCAGATCTTCTAAAGGAAGAAGCCTCCTGAATCGAGTCTGATCTGGCGAGAGTGCACTTGCGAGCGTGATGATGAGTCGCGTGCTTCCCGCAATCATGAGTAATGATCCAAGTAAGGAACCTCCTGATTTCATCGCATGAAATCTGTTGTTTTCTTCATGAGCACGTGGCACCAAAGAAGACCAAGTTCCTTGAGTGATTAGTCTGGTAGCACAATGGTAGGACGACGATAATCGTGATCTCCACCAAGGTTGTAGAGAGAGTGGATGTATGGAGAGAGAGAGAGAGAGAGAGTTTTCTTAATGAAACCATTGCATTCAACTTGTGTAAAGAGGGCTAAGGTTGGCCTCTTTTTTATAGCATTTTAGAAGTCCATGGATCCCAATCCATGTTTACACTAATCAATGGTTAAGATTGATTTGTATTTCCCTTTAGTTTACAATAAACTTAAAAATAAAATATAAAGATATAATTTGAAAACAATTTTCAAATTATCTGAATTAAAATAATTAATCAACAAATGGAAGATAATCAAGAGAGCTCATCCATATACTAAAAATAGGATGGACGTTCACCATGATTGAAACAACCCATGGACGTCCACTCTAAGGTGGAATGAGTAAAAAAATTAATTATCAATATATTAAATAATTTAATAATTGAATAACTGAATGTTAATTACAATTATAGCATTGATCATTGAGAATTATTTTCCTGCAATGAATATTTAATGTAAATCAAATTTATATAAAATTATGTAATGTGAATCCAATCCACATTAACATAAAAATATTGAATATCATTCACAATTAACTCTCTCCAGGATATTGTGGATTATATCCACATTATCCATGATTATTGTGGATAGTGTTATCCATATTAATCCTATCCTTTATAATTAAATCCTTTTTAATTATTCTATATATATATAAATATATATATATCCACACATTAATTGTGATAATTAAGTCCTATTTAATTATCGAATTTTCCAATGCTTAGATAAAATTGCCCATGGAACAATTCTCGAACTCTTTCAAGAATTGTGTGTCTTCTCCTCAGATACTTGGAGATAAGGTCAGGACGCCTATTAATTCCATGTATAGTGACTTGGATATTGAGATCATATTTCAAATCTAGATCTCGGGAACCTCTGAAAGATGTTTAATTAAATCAAAGCCGTAAATCTAATCTTTGCGTTGCCTCTGAATCGTATTCCGATCAATGTCCAACACTTTAACTAAGAGCATATTACTTTTCTACTAAGGGGAGTCAGTAAAATCCAAAACTATATCATTACTCCCTCGGAATGGAAGCATCATGGTTATACAAATCATTTATGATCACATCACCCTCGAGTATTCCTAATACCCGCACATCCAACATGCTGAAAGACCTAAATAAATATGAAGTTTTAGATCACTTTTAGGATGTCTTCTTCAAGGTTTTATCATTAAATTTCTCATTCGATCATTGGGAGTCGGTATCGATCATATACTTTCCAAAAGCATATATCATACCTAGGTATTGATTACATACTTTCCAAAAGCATATGTCATACCTACAAATTCAGTCAAGCTTCCAAAATGAGATGAATGTACACAGAATTTGATCCCAATATCTCATGAGTGAGCTCATGCCTTGCGGTTCATTAATGAACATGTATGATCCCTTTGAGTGATCATATTACTCATACGCCCTTGTATGCAAACCAGCTCGCCGGTGTATAGACCTTGAATAAG
Source organism: Ottelia alismoides (assembly GCA_037367405.1). Taxonomy (NCBI): domain Eukaryota; kingdom Viridiplantae; phylum Streptophyta; class Magnoliopsida; order Alismatales; family Hydrocharitaceae; genus Ottelia; species Ottelia alismoides. Next base: position 20,286 of record JAZKJV010007608.1, on the reverse strand, counting down.
TCATCAACCTATTTGTCTGCCAAATGTACATACTCAGACATATAGTAACACATCTGTCTCCGGTCAGAGGACGCATGCCTTTATTGTGACAGCATAAAACATAGGTCTTGGTTATCTCGATCTCGTTAAGTCAATTCTTTGACCTAACTTATCTATCACCTTCGAATCTCTATTCCTATGTAGAGGACCTACATCACAAGGTCAGTTAGATATTGGCCTTTAGAGAAGAATTATAATCTTCTTCTTAGGCTGGAGATCTATTATTAACAATCATTTGACGGTGCTTGATGAGTCCTCACTATAATTCTTTAGATATCATCCAAGTACCAACCTCTATGATTCAATATTTGAATCAATAGCTCTATGATCATCAAGATGTCCATCGTACATAACCTAATTGTACTAAAAGACCTATTATGCAATTCTTTATTTCAGATTAAGAAGTGAATTACAATAACATTATTGCATAATGGCCCGTTGTGGGCTCACAAGTCCAAGAATCTCCCACTGGACTAAAGAGCCACTTAATGTGCTAATATTGAAATCCACACTCATGTGCTAATCATCAGCTTTGTAGGACGACTAGTTACTCTATTCCCGAGAGACTATGCTAAGTTTTTTTACAGACTTGCATATCCCCATTAACAATGCTCGCATCCAATGCAAACATTGCATCTTATGCAACCAATACTCAATCTTGTTAAAGTAGTTATTGTGCCTTTACCACGGTGACTTGATAATTATTATAACCAGTAAGTTATACCTTTATTCCTGAAGATCTCTATCTCCTCATATTAAGACATAGTCTTAAATCTGACAAGGTGTCTGTAGGTAAGACATTTTAGATCACTATTTATAAAATCTTAATTTCTTAAAGAAAATACTTTGAGATCACTATCTCAAAAAACTTGTGCCTTTGAAGAAGTTAATTATTACTGCAATTTAGTATTTTAGATTGGTAGTTTTTTACTTCTCCCACTGCATGGCAGACAACTGTCTTTTGTACATATTTAGCATATAATGAGATATTCATAGCTGATGCACTAGGTCATGTAGCTTTAGCATTCACATCCTCAACTCTTTGAGGTGCTATCCCTTTAGATACATCAGTACCATATCTTAAGGGAAAGAAGCTTTCCTTGGAGTTTTCTAAAAATGGAATATGTCCAAGATGTACCACTAATGCGATGGTCCCAATGCCCTATTCTCTTTGCTTCTAAACAACTTCAGAACTAAGATATAAGAGACATCCTTGAGATCATATCTCAAGGTATAGAACAACCATATCATAAAATACTTTTTGTCATCCTTATATCATCCCAAATTATTAGGATTTTATCTACATTTAGCACAATGAACACAATGTCACTCACATTAAGCTTCACAAGGTTCATCAAGATTCTATCTGAAATAATGACCTTTATAACTTCATCAAATCTGATGTTCCATCTACAAGAAGCTTATTTGAGTTCGTAGATGGAGTTCCTTAGCTTACACAACTTACATTCTTCAACAATGAAGCCACATGGCTACTTCATATGAATATCCTCGTTGAGGTATTCATTGAGGAATGCAATATTGTCTTCCATCTTCCAAATGTCATGGTCAAGTTGTGTAGCTACAGCTAGCAATATTCTTATGGGTTTAAGCATGGTTACTAGAAAGCAAGTCTTATCATAAGCAATGTCTTCTTTATGTGTTTAGCTCATGGTTATAAGTCGTGCTTTGAAGGTCTCTACCTTCTCATCAAGTTCCCTCTTTCTCTTGAATATCCATTTACACCAATGGATTTGACCCTTATAGGTGGATCCTCGATGGTTCATACACAACACTTGTGTATGTAGTCTACTTTAGCCTTTAGTGCTAACATCCATCTTTCCATGTCATGATCTACAATATCTTCATCATATGAAGTTCGATCATTGTTAGATTTCTCTGACACATGGAATCCATACCCTCTAGGTGGTCTCACCACCCGCAAACTGATTTGAACGTATAGTGTTTCATCTTTAATTATCCTTTTAGTTTCTGATTCTGGGATCCACATTACCTCTTAGGATTCAATGAGTCCCTTTACTTCATTCTTATCTTTATTCTTTAGAAAGTTATACTCTTAGAATCATATTCTTAGAGATGAAATCTTTTAATAATCTTAAGGTTATAAAATAGGTATCCAACATCGTCCTTTATTCCTAATGACATAGCATTCTTAGGTGAAAGGTTCCATCTTTCTTGCATCCATGTTATAGCATGGACAAATCAATCCTTAAATTCTCCAGTGTCTGGCACTACGATTGATTCCAAACCATAGCTCACGAGGATTTTTGGTTTCATATTTGCATGGAATTTTATTAAGTATATATATTGTAGTCTCTACTACATATATACCTAGAAACTAAGAGCTAATTATGCTAAGATTCATCATTGATCAAATCATGTCACACGTGATCTAATTGCATCTCCCTACAACTCCATTGAGCTGAGGTGTATTAGGAGTGATGAGATAAGAATGGTATTTCTTTCTATATAAGATATTCCTTGAATCCATCTAATAGGTACTAGCTACCTAGGTTAGATCAAATTCATTTCATCTTCCTTATAACTTTTGATTTTCAACCAAAATTATGAAATCTTTGAACATTTCAAAGTTTTCTAATGGGTAAAGGAAGAAATCTCATACCACAAATAATCATAAATAGACATCACATATCATTAATATTCATTATGGTATAGATAATCCACATACATCAATATGTATGAGGTCTTGAATACCTTGGCATCTTACACCACTCTCATAGAAGTGTGCATCCGACATTTTAACTTTGAATACAATCTTCAAAAGTATGTAAGATTTGAACTTTCAGGCAATCTAGAGTTCCATCTCTTACTAGTCTATTGATATTATCAATATAAATATGTCAAAGTCTTGATGCCAGATCATTGTCAAATAATCTTTATCTCCTTGTTTATATTTTAGGATTTAAATTTCCAGTATCAGAAATGTTAATGAACCATTCATTAATATGCTAATTTAGGACCTCTAGATGTTAGACTACTATCTGAAATATATCCATCATAACTCTTTATGATAGGTCTATTTCATAATGTATGTCCATTTCTAACAAGTTTAGAAATAAACAATGAATGTATTCTAATATCTAGGTCATAGGGACATTCTCTAAGACTGATGTCTCTTCCATTGAAAATATGTAGTCTTTCTATCCAATGGAGATTGTTGCAACAATTGAATAAACTCCCATGTGGATGACTATTAAACCTTAAGATCAGATTTTCCAGTCTTCTGAAACATATGCAACTAATTGTAAGTATTATTAGAAGAAGGAGATACAATTATCATACTTCTAATCTTATCTATTAAGTAAGTCAATTTCAATGATGATATGTAGATGTAGAATATCCCGATGCACTATCCGTGTCCTTCTCTAAGGATTTTAGATAGTCTAGATAGTCATGCTATCAATACATCAACTTGTTGCAGTATTGGCATTCATCCAACACTTTGAATGCCATATGTGTGGAAGTCACAGAAGTACTATCAACTATTTGATTCTCCTTCTTATATGGATCGGACCCATACTTCCGTTGTGCTCTCTCAACACTTAAACAATCATTGCTTAAGGCAAATGATCTCTTACATTGAACATGCACTCAAAGGACTTCAATATAAGAGTATTTCAACATTTATTCTTGCTTTAACCTATTCATACAATATGAATAATATGATGCATCATGACAGACTTGAGTAGAGATTGCAGAATGTTGACGTTCATCATATCCACACTCATCTTAACTCAAAAGGAATTTGGTTCAGGCATGTACTCAAATATTTTGAGTACACCATCTCTAATTGAGCCACCATTCTGTATAATCTAGTGAATCATGTAATTCATGATTAAATGTTAAGAACACATATGTTTGTCAAAACAACTTCTTCAGTTTATAAGAATGATCTTGACAATTGCGATCATCACTGACATGCTACTTAAAAAGCACACTCGATGAGAGATCAAGACTTTTGGGACATAAAAACCTTTTTTTGTTGTCCTATTGTCTATTTAGTTGTCAATCCTCATAATCATGAGGAAACTTGCACATTGCAACTGCATACATTATGTGTCAACTGCAAGTACTACATCTTGATCATGGATCCAATCCATGATATTATTCTGGTTATGAATAGATTATAGTTTTGAGTGGATTTAATGAAGGTTATCTGAAATAAGTAATTTGCGTAAACATATATCTTTGATTAAGGTTATTAATGTTTTAAATCAAAGTTGTCTTACCTTTTAAACTCTGAAAGTCCATTCCTTATTAAGCTTTCAAAGCAAGAGATATACTTATTGTTGTATCTCTAGAAAGATCTGGGATCTCCTTTCTACCTTTGTTACATCCCAATAATATGAGAAACTTTAATTCAGATAAAAATAAAGGGAGACTCATTCCACTTTGCAAGTCCAACTTGCATTTCTCAATTCGGTCTTTAACACCCGAGCCTACCACCCCTAAGGTGATGTTGACCTGTTGTTAATTAAATCAACCCTCAATAGGAATAAAACTCTCTATGCATAATCCAATATCACCCTTATAATATGAGGAACTGATATTGGGGTCACTACATATACGACCTTACTCTTTTACGAAGCAAAGAGCTCGATTCATGTGCGCTTGCATGTAGGAGTTCAGGTGTCCCATGCATACAATCCATGGCGACGGAACCCTTCGCCTTGGTGAGAGACCATGGATGTCATTTATATGATCCTCTTTATCACATTAGAATTTTTATTAATTATTATGAATCATATTCATAGAATAATTCTTCCAAGGAAATTAGAACTCTATTCATAGTAGAGTACATATTTTAATTGGATATAATTAATTAAATCATACTAAATTAATTATCACTCTAATTCAACCAATAAACAATTAGGATTTGCTTGATATTACTATATAGTATTAGCTCTCACAAGTACGTATTATTTTGTATTTTAAAAAATAGAGTATAACTTGACTTACTCATATTATTATTTTCTCAAAATAGATCTGGCCAGTACACTCGAGTTACGTTGGGAGGGTGCATTTTTTTGAGAAACCAAGCTAGAATACCCGGGCTAAACACCTTCACCATTCCGATTGAGAACAACACCAAGTAATACCAATGTACTTGTGTTTTATCGATCAACTTTGATGACCAACATTCTACTATATATAGTAATCACTCAGAAATATTAGGAATATTAAAATACTTTTGAGATCCTAAATTTCTAAGCATATCAAGCAAACGTGTTCTTGGTTTTGCATGTAAAAGTTGTCCTACAACTATTGCAGGATAAACTAGGGTTTTGTCATGAAACATACATTCAATGGTCATTGATATTTAATAAATTATTTTCTTAAATATTAAGAATCAATTTAATCAAGACAAATTCATAATTTCTATAATTTATATTGAATGATAAATACATTAAGTAAGAAGACTTGATGATCCAATCATCATTTGATCCATCTCCACTAAATATGGAATACCTAGGTCAAGCGGAGTAGGAGTCACGCGAAATAAATTTGAGAAGTTTACTGATTTAATTATCTGCTTAATTATAATGTTTATTTTATGTTTCATGAAGGAAAAAACAGTAATAAAAAATAATTTCTTACAGATCCGCGAACACATGCAAAAAAATTTTGTCGTGGAACTTTTCGAATTTCAATTCATACACTTTTGGTACCAACAATTGGCTATTGTTTTGGAGACATATTTAGAAATTATAAATACATTCTAATATATAAAAAATCGTCCAAATAAGGCATAAACAAGGGGATTCTTCATTTTAGTGAAAAACAATTCGAATCACGCATCATATGCGAAACAATAAGTCCTCACGCATCCGATATACAAAATCTTGTTCACCTAGGGTTTTTGGATCACATCCAAGACCTTGACCAAGGCGCTGATAGCACTTAAAGGCTACAGTTTAGGCCCTAGTGCATCCGCAGAAGCATGAATGTCGCATCAAATACGACCAAGGGCAATTAGTCATTTGTAAAGGTAACAGAATTCAAAAAAAATTAAAGAGATTAAACCAAATGATTCTAGAACACTTCTCAATCATTTCATCAAGATCACACAAGATTAGTCTTACCTCTTAAAGCGTGATTGTGATCCTCAGAGCTTTTAAAGGAAGAAGCCTCCAGACTCAAGTCCGATCCGACGAGAGTGCACTTGCATGAGTCATGATGAGTCATGTGCTTCCCGCTTCTTGAGCAACGGTACAAGCAAAGAACCTCCTGATTTCATCACACAAATGCATTGTCTTCTTCACGAGCACGTAGTACTGAAGAAGACAGAGTTCCTTGAGTGATTAGTCCGACAACACAATGGTAGGACGATGGCAATCATGATCTCCACCAAGGTTATATATATAGAGAGAGTATACATATGGAGAGAGAGTTTTGTTAACGCAACCATTGCATTCAACTTGTATAAAGAGGGCTAGGGTTGGCCTCTCTTTTATAGCATTTTGGAAGTTCATGGATCCCAATCCATGTGCTCATACTAATCAATGATTTATTTTGATTGTGTTTCTTTCCTTGGATCTCAATCCATGTGCTCTCACTAATCAATGGTTAAGATTGACTTATGTTTCCTTTTAGTTCACGATAAACAAAAAAAGAAAACACAATGAAATAATTCGAAAACAATTTCCAAAATATCTAAAGTAAAACAATTAATCAATAAATGGAAGATTATTAAGAGAACTCATTCATATACTAAAAATAAGGTGGACGTCTACCATGGTTGAAACAACCCATGGACGTCCACTCTAAGATGGAATGAGTCAAAAAATTAATTATCTAATACATTAATTAATTGAATAATTGAATTATCATCAACTAATTTTAAATTATTTGTGATAATTGCAATTATACCGTTGATCATTGAGAATTAATTTATTCCAAATAATATTTAATGTAAATCATATTTACATTAAATTATGTAATGTGCACATTAACATATAAATTGTGAATCTCATTCACTATTAACTCTCTCCAAGATATTGTGGATCATATCCGCATTATCCATATTTATTATGAATAGTATTATTCACATTAATCCTGTCCATGATAATTAAATCCAATTTAATCATTCTAGATATATTTATCCACACATTAATTTTTATAACTAAATCATATTTAATAATCTATTTTTCCAATGCTTTAGATAAAAATTGCTTATGGAACAATTCTCGAACTCTTTACAGAATTGTGTGCCTTCTCCTTAGAGACTTGGAGATATGGTCATGGTGATTGTACCATGTATAGTGACTTGGATATTGAGATCATATCTCAAATCTAGATCTCGAGAACCTCTCAAAGCTGTTTGATTAAATCAAAGCCATAAATCAAATCTTTTCATTGCATCTGAATCGTATTCATTTCAATGTCTAACATTTGGACTAAGATTAGATTACTTCTCTATTGAGATGAGTCACCAAAATCTAAATATATTTCATCACTTCCTTGGATTGTAAGTATCATGGTTATACAGTGTTTATGATCACATCATAGTCGAGTATTCCTAATACCCGTATATCCTGCATACTGGAAGATCTAGAATAAACCCGAAGTTTTAGATCACTTTTAGAATGTCTTCTTCATGATTTTATCATTAAATTTCTCATTTGATCATTGGGAGGTGGTATTGATTATATACTTTCCTAAAGCATATATCATACCTAGGTATTGATCACATACTTTCCAAAAGTATGTATCATACTTACAAATTCAGTTAAGCTTCCAAAGCGAGACGATCATGCACGGAATTTGATCCCAATATCTCATGAGTGAGCTCATGTCTTCTGGTTCAGTATTGAACTTGTATGATTCCTTTGAGAGATCGTATTACTCATATGCTCTTGTATGCACACCAGCTCGCTGGTATTGAAAACTCATATTTTACGAGGGTCTTTTCGATCCACAAGGCGGATTAATAGTTGTCGAAATGATCGCTAACGAAACCCAAATAATTCAATAATTAATCGATAATATCGATCAAACAATGAAAAATAAAATTACGGAGTTAAAATTTATTATAACTCTACAAATGTGTGTATAGGTGTAAGTATGTATAGTGTTGAACACAAGGATCGAAATGTAGATTGTGCAAATGAATGCAAAATTTGTTCTTTGTTTCACGTCTAAATGTCTTGTGTGGGTTTTATTTTTTTTAATATTTTTTATGGATTTTATTTTTTTTAATTTTAAATTATTTTTAATTTTGTAATTTTCATTTTCTTTTTATATTTTTTGATTTTTAATTTCCTTTTCTTTTTTAAATATATAATAAAGAAATATATATAATATAAGGTAATATAATCATAAGTACGAATAAAATAAATAAAAATTACAGAATAAAATGTTTTGGATAATATAAATTTTTACTATTTTTGTGATTTTTGAAGATTTTTTACTAATTTGTATATATTTTTAAAGTAAAAAATATCCCAAACAGAGATTAAATAAATAGGCTGAATCGATTTGAAGATTAAGAATAAAAGAAAGTGTCAAATTTCTCAAATATTTTTTAAAATATAAATAATAATAATAAGAAGAAAATTTAGAGGAAAAAATAAGTATTTTTGGGATTTTTGATGATTTTTTCTTTTTTTACTGGATTTTGGAGGTTTTTAATTTTTACTCCTTTTATTTTCTATTTTAGGGATTTTTGGTCTGAAGTGATAAACTATAAAAATACATAAAATCTATTTTTTGGAATTTATATGAAAGGTATAATATTTTGTTGGTAATTTTTAATTAAAACAGGGATAAAAACTTATTCTCTTGATTTTTAAATAATAGTTAAAATGCCTACAATGGAAAAATAAAAATAGTACATGAATGTATATACCAGCATGCACTTAACTCTAATTTTTTATAATTTTTGGAGCATGAATGATATTTTTAATAAATACAATACAATCACAAAAATACATGCACAGAAAAGGGTAAATTGGTAATTAAAAATAAATTCAGAGGCTATAGTATAAATTTTCCAAATAGTTACAACTAATATTAAATGTTTACGGACTAAACAGAAATATAAAAAGGCATAAGGGCCTATGTGCAAAATTACCATCTCACGTAGGATCGCACATGAGGTGACATAGCCAGGACCCAATTACAATATTAAATATGTACAAGGGGTTCCTTATAATTTTCACAAAAGCTTTTAACTAATTAAATAAATTATAGGGCTAAAAGAAAATGCTACAAAAGTGGGGGCTAGATTTGCAAATTACCCCTATATGGAACGATCGTGCGATTGCGAGGTCTTCACTAATACAAGTTGTCATGATCGCAACGACTAATACCGATTCAGCTGCAGACGATTGATATTAGAACCCAGTGGTGGATTCCTACGACGGAATGATGGTGAGATCCAGAGGCTCCTGTGCGATGTGGGCGATGCGACTGATCCAACGCTGGCGAGGCAGGTGGAAGAACACCTGAAGAACTCACCCAAGGTGAGTTTTATCCAGTACTGTGCGCTGCTCTGGCCACCTGCGAGCCTCCTGATGGGTTCAAATCACTCTTGCAGCTCCCGCGAGGCTCCAGGTGCTCCAAATGGCTCCGAGGCTACTGATTGAGCCCTTGGAGGTCAATGTACTCCAGCGGACCTGGGAGTGTTTTCTTAGCAAAATTGCCCCTCATATGGGGCCTTTAGCTCATGGGACCTGCGTGGTTAGCTCAAACACGTATATTGACATCTCCGATGACGTGGTGACATGGAGGTGCTGATCTCTAGATCCATGGAGGATCCAAGGGAATGAAGTGAATTGGGGCGTACAAGAAACATGGGGGAAGGAAATGGGGTGGTTCGACGAGTCAGAAACAAGGGGGATCTCAATGGAGTGGTTCGCCGGAGAGGGGCTCCGACAAACTACAAATGTGGGTTTTTAAGCTAAGGCGAACAATTAAACCTAAACCTAATTGCATGAAATAAAAACATAAACTAAAATCAATCTAAAATGCAAGAAAAATCGACCTTGAGCATTGTTGGTCGCGAGATGGGGCACGACGAAGCACTGCCTGAGATGGCAGAATCAACCTTCACACGCAAACTCTCCTCTCCAAATGGCAGGACGAGATAGCTGTCACCTTCTTCGAGCCCAAGAACACAAATTTGGGGGAAGAAATCAGATGGAAGGGATTCAAAAATGGAAGAAGAGGAAGGCAGAGCTTTTGTCCATGTGAGTGAACGATGGGGAAGATCGAGGTGAACGCTCGATTCAGACGCCCCCAGCCCGATGAATCAAGATGGCGTGATAGAGCATCAATTGAGAGAAAAAAGTCAAGAGGAATCTTCTCGAAAAAAATGAATACATCGAGTGGTAAAAATCGAGGAAAAATAGGGTCCTACGGTGATCTGGCAGATCTATGACCTGGGTCAGACAATTGACCCAGGTCAACAGATGGCGTGACTTGATTAGTCCACGTCACCCGTAAAAAAGATAAAAAGTAATTAAAAATTAAAATAATTCAAAATAAAATAGAAAATTATTTATTTAATTTTTGCTTAAAATATAAAAAAATGTTTATTATTTTATATAGTATTTTATTATGACTTTAATTTATTTTTATGGGTTAATTTATTACAAGTTACTTTTTACAAGTGTATTTATAGGTATATTGACCTATATTCTGTATATTTTATTTATTATTTATTTTTTATTTTAGATTTTATTATTTTATTTTCTTAATTTCTATATTTATAACTTATTTTTACATACATAATATATTTTATTGTATTTTTATGTATTTTATACACTTAAATAAATATGAATACTTATTATATAGGTATAAATATTGTATATTAATCTATGTAGTTTATATAATATTTTATTTTATATTTTTCTTTATGACTTTATTCTATTCTAAATATGCATATACTACAAATAATATTTACAAAATAATAAAAAATATAAAATCATAAAAATCATAAAGAATAAATAAAATGAATATTTTATTCAGGTAAACTATACAATATGTGTCCAAAATCTAACTTTTGCATCTTAACTCCAAATTGGATGAAACCACCTTCATTGAATATCTTATGAAAAGTTATATACAATTAAAGCTAATTTCGATACATTTTGAGTTCATATGGAGAAGATATTGGTCTGGAAAATTTGAGTTTTGGATTTTTATTCAGAGTATAAAAAGTACATTGTATATAATTTTTATGTAAACTCAATTTTGTATTTTTCTATATATTTTTATCTGCATTCATGTACACAGTGTCTTTATTTGAGGTATAAATAATAAAGAATAAATTAGGTCCCAAAAATGAATTATTGATGAATAAAGGAATATGATTTTTGTTGATTTATTGGCCCTTATCTCCCCCTGCTTTATTCCTTGTCGACCAAGTCAATTCTTGACTTAGACTCGAGGTTTAGGGTCATAAAATACCTTTGACATTTTATTTCTTTTTCTTTTCTTTTATTTATTCTTTTATTTCGGCTTTGAACATGTATATTATACAGTATTTATACATTAAATAAAGAATTGTACAAAATAATGATATATACATGCATTTAGCTAGGGTTTAAAGGCCAAAATGAAAGAATAAAAGTTATGAAAGGGAGATTCATCACCCCCATATAATACTTGCCTTTGCTAGTCCCTAACAAACACTTTTGCAATAAGTGCAGAAAGTAAAACTAAAGAAAAGAAAAGAAAAGAAAGAAATTTGATTGATTTTAATTATCAAAATTGCCTTCATAAAATCAAAGTTTGAAGCTTAAGTCGGACCTTTGGATTTTAGGTGTGGTCGGAACCTTATTGGGAAATGGATTGAAACACATTAGCCTTCGAGAATCACAAAACCCTGTTCAAGATTCCTCAATAGCTAGGTCAGAATAAGTCAACTCATACGCAAACCCTTATGACTATGAATCTATCTTGGACAGTGTGTGATATAGCTCTCCTTGACTGAAGCGGTAAAAGTCGATATTCTCCAACATGGTGACCCTAATTCCCCAATCTAACTCTTTCCTCGAGAAGCGGGGTATTCCCTTCTAAGTTCAAGTACAACTGGCTCACGAAGAGGAGTTGGAGAGAACAATGGGTGGTATCCAGTGTAGAAACCTATTCTAGGATGCTTGGCCAGTGTAGCCAAATCATCCGACTACAGGCTCACAAGAGTATGACTTTGAAACTCAAGCTTGCTTATTGACTATACAAATAAGTACACCCGACATGCATTTTATGTTTAATCAGGCATGCCCACTTTTTTGGAGTTTTTTATTTTTTCCATTTTTTAAAAATACTATACAACAACATTTACATAAGGACTTTTCTTCTTGAGTTAGTATAATATCCCTCTTTTGAAGCATTATTGCAACCCACAACTTATGTCTTTATCGTTGCCATTTAATCAGGTTGGGGATCCATAAATGGGTGACTTCCGATATTTCCATTGGCTTGTGTCTCATGCCGGCAAATCCAACCCTCTACCACTTCAACTGAGGTGAGCAAAGTGAAAAGTGCAGGTGTGCAATCTAGGTCATTATCAATAAGAGTCATGCATGTGCTTCGAAATACTCTACTTAGGCAGTCAAGACGACACTGAACCAAGTCTCATGATCTCAAAGAATTAAGTCTAGTAGACCTGAAGTATCTCAATTCTAGTTCCTATAAGGTTCATGTCATTAAGTAGGTTTAAGGTCCAACCAAGCTCCAATCTTCAGATATTACTTGGACTTGTTCAATTATCAAACTCAATCTGAAAAAAATGCAAATGCTATGCAAAATGCAGAAAATCTTTTTGTGATGCAATTTTCTAATTTTGAACTTTTTATGGATTTTTGAAAAGGTTTTGCAAATTTTATGCAATTTTTGAAGAGATTTTTGCAATTGTTTTTGGTATTTTTCATTTTACAATTTTTTTGGGAATTTTCAAAACAAAAGGTTTTGGCAAAGAACTAGGTACAAATATTTACACAGGAGTGTGTCTTGTTATTTACAAAAGTTGGATTTTTTAAGAATTTACAGGTATATGAAGGATTTTTATTATGTACCCAATTCTCAAATTAATTTGAAAATATTTTTACAAAGATTTTGAAAACATTATTTTGCAAACTAATTTGACAAATAATTTTTACAAACATTTAAAGTTTGCAAATTATTTTTGCAAAGTTTTTTTAAACAGTATAGATAGATTTTTCAAAATATTTTTGCAACTATTTTTCAAAATCATTTGCAAATAGATTTTGAAATATTTCATTTCAATCAAGAAATGAATTTCTACAAATAAAAATATTTTTACAAAGGTCAAAAATATTTAACAAAATATTTTCCAAATAGTTTTCAAAAGGTTTTTCAAACTATTTTTCAAACATTTTGCAAAAAAAAACATTTATAACCCGATTTATTGATCAGTATATACAAAGAATTGGGTATGTTGTGCATTAATTTTTATTATTAGTCATATTATTAAAATATAAAAGTACGAATTTTGTCTAAAGTATATACGAATTTTATACGACCCCTTACACTTAGCTTGAGCTATGTCCTCATAGATCAGAGAGAAAAGAGGAAACATACCTCATAGCGAGTATTGAAGAGTTTGTATTACAATGATGAAAGAATGAAGGAATAAATGAATGAGAAGTCAATTGTCCCCCTATACTTAGGAAGAAAGAATCCTAAGTATTGCAGGCTGTATTTACATGTAGGGAGGGTTGAGGGTGGGAATACACAGATCGCAACTCAGTCTTTCTCCCCCTATATTTAGGGTGAGATATCCATAAGTATAGACAAGGAACATCAAAAAGAGAGGAGACAGTGGGGGGGGGATAAAAAGAAATCAATAAATTGAAAATAAAATACATGAGGAGAATATTCGCATCACTCCCCCTATACTTAGGGTAAAAGAACCATAAGTATAGGCAACAACAAGAGTTATGAAACAAAATGAAGAACGAACACCTCGGGCTATACACACCCCTATACCTAGGAAAAAGTAAGTCCTAAGTATAACAGTGAAGAAGATTTACAACTTTTGGAAGAAAAAGAAATAGAAAACGAAAAGAAAAAAGAAGAAAAGATCATTCAACTCATCCATCTCCCCTATACTTAGGACACGGTACGTCCTAAGGAAGGCAAAACACACGGAATGAGGTGGATGAGAAAAATAGAAGATGGAAGGAAATAAATGAAAGCAGATATACAAAGAGATGGATACACATGGATCAAGAAGGTAGAAAGCAAACCTTCTTACGTGATCACTGAGGAATGTATCTGACAAGATGCAGGTCGATATTGGGGTCATTAGCAGACAGAATCCGATGAGGATTGACTTCATGAAGATCCTCAACAATCTCAAAGCAGAAAGACACAAATTGGTTAATGGAAGTAGTGTGGTTGTGCTTGGCCTGGGAAGTCTCCTCTAAGTCACAATCAAAAGGATCAAATTCCTTGATGAAAGAAGCAAGGTCAAATTTAGCCTCTATAGTCTCTACTAATTCTACCCTCCACTCTGGAGTATCTATAGTGTAGATACCGCGGATGTCATCAATGCATCACCACTCACCGGAAGGGGGAACTTCAAGGTTTATGCTTTCCGAGTCTTCCTCCTTTGAGAGTAATTCCCAGATCTTAGTGTCATCCAATTAAAGCAAAATTCTTTGATATCATCATCAAGGTCATAGTCCTCGGGGTCAGCTAACACGGGTTCGCTCTCGTCAGAAGCAAGTCTTTGGTCAACAGTGGGTGTAGTGATCAACACATCACTCTCATCAGCGGAACAAAAGTGAATCTCTTCATATCCATAATCAATAATGGCTCTCATAGAGGCGAGGAAGGCCATCCCAGGATGATTGGAGGATGCTCCACATGGGTGGAATTCTCCATGACAAAGTCAGTAGTGAAGCTCATGCTCTGAATCTGAATGACAACGTTCTTCTAGAACACCCTTCAGTCTTTTTATTGATCCATCAGCAAATTGACAAATCATCCTGGTTTTCTTGAGAGGCCCTAAGTGGAGAGATTACACCAACGAGAAGGCCATCCCAGGATGATTGGAGGATGCTCCACATGGGTGGAGTTCTCCATGACAAAGTCAGTAGTGAGGCTCATGCTCTGAATCTGAATGAGAACGTTCTCTAGAACACCCTTCAGTCTTTTTTATTGATCCATCAGCAAATTGACAAATCATCCTGGTTTTCTTGAGAGGCCCTAAGTGAAGAGATTATACCAACGAGAAGGGTATTACATTAATTGAAGCACCGCCGTCAAGGAGAGTGTGATCACATGAATAATCAGAGATTGTGCAAATCATGAGAGGTGTGAAAATGTTCCCTTTCCTAATATCTGGACGGTGAGTAGACCTGGCTAAAATGCCGGCTGGGCCGAATGGGCTGAGTTTCAAAAACCTATGTCCAAAGCTCGACCATGAGCTGACCCATGGCCCATTTTGCTCTTTATCCATTGAATTTTTAAATGGTATTTAATATGTACAAATGATTTTATTAATACCATTTATACTTTATATAACTAATATAAGTAGTTTACATGTTACTTGACATATAAACTATTAAATTTTATTTAAAACTAGTATCACATATGAAAAATTTGAAGTGTATCATATTAATACATGTATTATTCAACTTATATTTATATATTTTTTATTTTTTACAGGCCAGGTCGGGCCGACCCATTCCCAAATCTCCTAGCTCAAGTCGGGTCATGAGCAGGCTGGGCGGACTGGCCCCCAGCCCGTTGGCCAGATCTAATGGTGAGTGATGGCGTAGACAGTGGCCATGGTCAAAATGCATTGCTCAGATATGCTCTTTCGCTTTCTCTTTTTGGGTTTAGGAGCAAATAATTGGGCCATGGCCTGACAGGGCCTTGATAATCTCTTGAATAACTGCCACCACTTCAGGTTCGTCAACATTTTTTTTTGAGATTTCGGATCTGCTCCATTCAAGGGAGGAGATCAGAATCATCACTTACACAATGATGACAAAGAGCAGTATGTACAGTGTCATCCTTGGGGTCAAAGGTGGGAACTATGGTGAGTGAGTGTGTGGTCAAAGGATTTGGCAGGTGTGACCTGCCCTCACAAGCTGAATCAACTGTGTGTCTCCCGAAATCTTTTTGTATTTTTAGGTTTTTCTCATTTTTTGTATTTTGAGTGATTGCAATATCTCTTAGGCATCCTCAAATGAACACATATAATCAAATCGTGAAGCAACATTGTGGCTCTTATATATACTAGTGAAGTTATCAATCCTCTTCTTCATTTGCTCCATTAATGGGTCAAATGCTCAAGAGTGGACACCATGAGAGTTGACTCCAATAGATCAGTCTTGGTTGGGTGAGATGGCGGGTATTGTGATGGTGGTGGTGGGTAAAAGTCCGAGGCATAATACTGTGGATGAGACAGATATGTAAAAAAAGAAAAATCATGAGCAAAGTCCTCCTGTAAAAGTGGAGGTGGACCGGCTGTTGGGTACGAGGAATCTGTAAAATCTGGATAAAAATCACTCCAGTCGGCCATCTCCGAAACCAAAGAAAGGATTGGGATAGCACGAAGGTCAAGTCAAGAAATGTAAGAAAAAGACGCAAATGCGTAGAGAAGATCGAGTATGCACATAAACAATCACAAACAAATAGACACAAAACAAACCCCTTAATTCACCTACTTAACATAATAAGGACTGTGAAAGATCGATCTTTTTATCTTTTCAAATTTGAGAGTTAGGTGATAAACACAAAGTTGTACAAACACATAGGTAGGCCTTGGATTGAGGTATTAATCCTTAGTGTGTAAATGGCATATAAAATATGAATACAATGAGTGGGTTACTCTCCCAAAACAATGTTTTTTTATTTTTAGGGTCGAGTATTCTTATAAGCCCCAAATTTAATGGTTATCATTTTTTCTTGTATTTTAAATAAATTGCACGACCCTAATGAGGAGTCAATTCTTTTATATCCTATGTGGTCAAAATCAGAGAGAGAGTCGGAAAAACAATGCGAGGCAAAAATAATAATGAATGCTAAGTAAAAATTCTCACCTTGCCTCCAGCTCTCTTCATGCAAGGATGCTAAGCAGAATTGAAACCTATCTTATATGAAATGCAAATCCGATGAAATTGCCCTAGAATAAAATATGTTATTATCGTGAAGCACCAGATGCTAACGATCTAGATATGAGATCAAAAGTCCGGTCTTTGAAGCTCATCGGTGCTCGCCACAGTGGGTCTTGCAAGCGTTGTATAGAGATCCTCTCGATGTGTGGTCTCAAGTCTAAATAGTCAACAATTAGATTTGACTAAGTCCAAGCACGAATCTATGAGTACATGCAAATAGAATTAGGGCTTTGGACCTTAATCTATCGAGCAAGCAAATCTTAGAACTATGGCTCAATCACACACAACAAATAAAAAGAAAATCGTGAAGCAAATAAAATAAAAAAGAAAAGTGATGAAAACACGACAAAACCGACAAAGCCCTCAAGTGAACAATCACTTGGGTGATGGACCTTGTGAAGTGGCAATGTCTGGGAGAGTCTGAATTATTACAATTATATGTCTCTCTCCAACTTGAATTACAAAATAAAATAAAATAAAATAAAAGAGCAATGTCTTCATAATTTCATAAACCCTCTCTTGCTGCTCTCTCCTGCCTGCTAGGTCAGAAAGCGGACTCCTCATCTCGAGGGATGCACGTAACCTCCTAAGAAATCCAACCTCGATCCATGCTACCTCGCAACAAGATCAAACAAGAAGAGCAATAAGACTGATCAACAAATAATATCAAATAAAAATGAAAAAAATAAAGAGACAAATAGACAAGAAAGAAGAGACAAAGAAATAAAGATACCCAATCTATATGACGTTGCTCCCCAGCAAAGGCCGGTGAATCTCCATTTCATCACCTTTATTCTATCATTTTATCCTTAAGACCCTAGCTAATGCATGTAAATAACATTAATTTATACAAAATATCACTCTTTATTTATTACAGTTATTGTGTAAATAATATGGTTTTTAATGCCAAAATTATAGAATAAAGAGAGTAAAAGAAAAGAAATAAAATATCGAAGATATTTTATGATCCTAAACCCCGAGACCAAGTCAAAAATTGAGTTGGTCGATAAGGAATAAAGCAGGGGCAGTTAAGGGCCAAAAATGGAATAAAAATCCAATTCTTTTTTCATTATTTAAGTATTTTTTACACCTGTTTTATTCATTATTATTTATTCGTCAAATAAAGAAACCTTTGAACATGAAAGTTATAGATAATCATATAAGTAAAAATACAAAATTGAGTTTGTACAAAAAAATACACATGGTACATTTTTACATACAAATAAAAAGCCAAAAACCCAACTTCACATACCCATATCTTTCAAATAAAACTCAAAACATATCAAATTTCTAATTGTATATAAATTTTCACAAGCTATTTAATGGTGGTGGTTTTATATTTTTGGAGTTACTGTATGAAAGTTAGGTTTTGGACCCTCCTTGTACATTATACCCGATTAAAATATTCAATTTATTCATGCTATATTATTTTTACAAATTTATTTTTTTATATTTTTTTAATTATTGTTTATGATATATGTGCATATTGAAACTAAAATAAAACCAAAAATAAAAATAAAATAAATAAGTCTATGTGAAAACATAGGCAAAATACCAATGTTATTACTTGTATATAAATAAAAGTGGATTTCATTCTTTTATTCTCTATTCTTTATATTTTTATAATATTGTAAATATTATCTATATTTTATTAAAATATAAACCCAAAATAAAATCCAATAAAGTACATTAAAATAAAAAGATATATATAAAACATAGGTAAACTACCTATAAATATACCTATAAAATATACATATCTATTTATTTAAGTATACCAATTACATCAGAAAAATATAATAAAAATATATTTATACTCATAAAATGAAGTTATAAATATATACAATAAAAGAATAAAATAATAAAATACAATATACAAAATAAAAATAAAAATGTACAAAACATATATTAATATACATATAAATACACTATTAAAAATTAACTACTAATGAATAAAGTCAAAAAAATAAATAAAAATCATAAAAATAACTAAATAAAGTAATAAACATTTTTTTTATTTTATACTAATAAAATAATAAAATCATTTCCTATATTAAATAAATAAAATACGAATTGGTCAGCCTGTTTTGTCCTTATTCGGCTGACGTGGACCATTGGGGTCATGTCAAAAGTTGACCGTCGGTCAACTCTCCCCCTGCTCCAGATTTGACGCGAACTATCTATTCCTGCATTTTCCTCCATTTTTTTCGACCGCTACATCGATCAATCGGCCCCGATTTCTTCATGACATTTCATCATGGATATCCCGCAATTCACGTCGAACCTTCAGATCTATTGTACAAAGCGCCAATTTCTTGCTTTCATCCAGTCAAATAAGGGTGCCCGTATGTGTAAAAATAAAAGTCCTCCGTCCTCCTCGCAATTTTGGACAGCTTCTGAGCCCTACTACCCCGCCTCTGACCTAGAGTGAGCCCTTGTGATAGGAAGGAGCCTTGGAGGGTCCGAGCGGGAGGGAGGAGGAGGAGGTTGCACCCAGGCCACCGTCGCTGGCGAACTCTGCTCCCCGGCAAAAAGTCAGGTACGGGTTGCGTTCTTTCCATTTCTTTAGCTTAGAGTTAGTGTTAGGTTTAATTTGATGTTTTTAATTTTGTGTTTTTGTGAGTTAATTAGCCTAGGTAGCCTCGTCGAAGCTCTAGAGCTCCGACTGTGTTCCACCGTTCAACACCGTCTCCAACCCCGCTTCCACCTCCATGCTCTAACCTTTCTGTTTCCCATGCCCCAGGCATCCCATTTCAACCAGACCCCTAGTGGGTCTGGAGATCAGGTGCCCCACTGCGCCGCTCGCCGGGAGGCACCTCCGCCTACATCACCTTTCGCCCCATTCCACCCAAAGACGCCCAACACCCTTGGTTTTTGTTGCTTACTCTTCCTGTGGGCGTTGGAGGCCCAAGGAACCCAAGAGGGTTCGATTTTGCAGGGACTCCAAGATACCTAGGCGCCATTTCTTCCTCGAGCTTGTGGTGGCGCTCTAGAGCGCTTCAGGCCACTTTGACACCACATGCATCTAGAGGACCTCTCGGATCCGTTTTGCACTCGATTTCAACCTTTCGGAGGCCGAACGAAGGAGAGGAGCTCGATCGAAACTCGGGAA